>CM075962.1:132494180-132626680 GCA_038048745.1 Coluber constrictor foxii
TGTGTGGACTCCGGAGCCTCAGAGATGGACTAGCAGAGAGACAGAGGAACAGGAGGAACCTGTTTCTAGGAACCTGTTCCTACGCCAGAAGGAAAGAGCAGCTGAAGCAAAAAGGACAACTCGGGAGTAAGGCCAGAAGATGATTGGCCCCTCCCATAAGGCTTAAAAGAGCAGCAACGAGCTGTTGGGTTCTTTGTAGAAAAGCAATGTTGATTCCAGTGCTTCTTGTCAGCGTGTCTTGAACTTTGTGTGGGGGGGTTGCCAAGAAAAGCCTTTGGCAGGTTGCCAAAGACATCAATGGTTGGTGATAAGGCCAACGGACTGGTTATTGAGAATTTTGTTTTGGGACTAAGCTGAGAATGAATTAATTCTCAGCTGTCTTAATAAAATAAGTCTGTTGAGGACTGAATTGTGTTTGGTAATCACTACTTGGGCCTCGGTCACAACAAACCCTTACATTTGCACCCAAGAATGAGTCTCTTTCACAAAGGCATCCCACAGACATCATCTCCAGTTGTGGATCTAGTTGGCACAGCAAAACAGCTGTAGAATGTTAGCACCCACCCCTCTCCTAGAATGAAATATTTTGAGTAATATTTTTAAAAAGGCAGGATAAAATATTTCCCCTAGGAAGAGAAACAAAAATCTTAAGGGAGGCAGAAACTCGGAGCCACAGCTCCCTGCCCAGTGGTGGTATTCAGCCGGTTCGGACTGGTTCGGGAGAAACGGTAGTGGCGATATGAGGGTTGGCTTGCCCACCCGCCCCAGCGCTATGCGTCCTACTTAGTCACATTTTCGTAAGCTGTGTGCATGCATGCAAAGTGCAGAGGAAAGAAGTGCATGCACAGAAAGCCACACGCATGGTGCGCAGAGGTGCGCGCACAAGCAAAGCAAGCATGCATGCACCGCTCACATTTTCTATGCACAGCGAACCAGTGGTAAAATTATGTGAAACCCACTTCCATCCCTGCTTCCCTGCAAGCAGATACTGAGCTGGAGGAAGCTGGGGGAAGCTTTAGAAATGCAAATTTGGGTAATCCATTACTGCTTGAAGCAAGGTCTGACTTTGAACAAGGGTAGGGTTATCCTTCAGCCACAATAGGAACTGCCCAGAGGTGGGTTTCAGCAGGTTCTGACCAGTTCTGGAGAACCAGTAGTGGAAATTTTGAGTAGTTTGGAGAACTGGTAGTAAAAATTCAGACTGGCCCTGCCCCCATCTATTCTCTGCCTCCCGAGTCCCAGCTGATTGGGAGGAAATGGGGATTTTGCAGTAACCTTCCTGTAGGATTGGGGAGGGAATGGAGATTTTACAGTATCCTTCCCCTGGGAGTGGGGTGGGAATGGGAGATTTTACAGTATCCTTTCCCCTGCCACACCCCCATCAAGCCAATGCTCACCAAGCCATACCATGTCCACCAAGCCACATCCACAGAACTGGTAGTAAAAAAAAAAATGAAATTCACCACTGGAACTGCCCAACAAGCCTCTTCATTGCATCAGCCAAACTTAAGCTCAGACGAACTTTTAGGATTTGTACATGGCCCTATGGTAGTTTGATAACAGCCAAATAGAATACATGTTCTTGCACAGGAAACAGGAAGCTCAAGTTCATACTCCTAACTCTGGAACAGGAAGCTCAAGTTCATACCCCTCACTCTCAACTCCAAGTGGTCAACTGCATCAGAAGAATCCCTTGTACTTCGGTTCCATCATTAAACCATCTTTCTAATCATGTTTCCAATGTCTTTCGGCCCGGCTTGGAACTGAACCAGATGGAGATTCCTTCCAACACAGCCATCCTCTTTTAATCGAACACAGATCCTAAGGTCGGATCATTTTTCACAAGCTTCGTTTTCCTTTCTTTCCTTTCTTTTAAATAAAAGATGCGGAAGAATTTTGCCGAATATTAGACAGCTTCACTCTGTTGTTTGTTTTCAAAAAGCAGCTTAGCAAATATGATAGACTGTCTGTCCTGCCACAGCAGGGATCCAGCTGGGCCTTCTCTCTGTCTGTGTGTCTCTACCGTGGCCTCTGGAAGTGCGAGAGAGTTAAGCATGATAATCTCCATGCGCTTGAGAGGATAACAGCCCCCCTTTGTGTAGATTAAAGCAGTTTTCTATTGACACTGGGGTGGTAATACAAGAGCAGCCATATCTCATTTTGAAGGTCAATTCTTTCACAATGCCACTAAGACATAAAATCTTCATTTGAAATAATAATAACGGTTACCTTTTCCCTTTCTCTGCATGCTCCATGAATTTCTACAGAAGTCAGTGAACCAGCCTGCAGTGAAGTATTCATTACTGAACCCTACACTATAGAAGTCACAATATGTGTGTCATTAATGCCCACTGCTGGGGAGGGGAGAGGGAAGACAGACGCAGCAAGGGACTGCAGCATTGACACAGGATGTTATTATGGTTGTTGTTGTTTTTACAAGGTTGGATGTTGGAAGTGGATTAACTGAAGGCACATGGCTTGGGTGGATTTGCAATTCCTTTTTTTAAAAAAAAATGTAATTTAAGTTAGAAGTTTTAAAAGCAGTGGTAAGAACTATGCATACTAGATCAGAACAGAGGAGGAAAAAGAAAGAGAAAGAGAAAGAGAAAGAGAAAAGAAAGAAAGAAAGAAAGAAAGAAAGAAAGAAAGAAAGAAAGAAAGAAAGAAAGAAAAGAAAAGAAAGAAAAGAGAAAGAAAGAAAGAGGTGCAATACAAAAATAGGAAAAAAGAGATAAATGTAAAGAAAAAGAAAAAAGAAAGGAAGAAAGAAAGAAAGAAAGAAAGAAAGAAGAAGAAAGAAAGAAACGAAAGAAGACAAGAAAGAAAGAAAGAAAGAAAGAAAGAGGGAGGGAGGGGAGGGAGGGAGGAAGGAGCGATACAAAAATAGGAAAGAAGAGACAAATGTAAAGAAAAGAGAAAGAGAAAAAAGAAATAAAGGAAGGAAGGAGGGAAGAAAGGAAGGAAAAAGAAGAAAATATGGAAAAAGAAAGAAAGAAAGAAAGAAAGAAAGAAAGGAAAGAAAGAAGAAGAAAGAAAGAAAGAAAGAAAGAAAGAGAGAGGTATAAAGAAAGTGAGAAAGAAAGAAAAGGAAGGAAAGAACTAAAAGTGTAATAAGAAAAGAAAATAGCATGGAGATGAAATATTATATATGAAATGAAATTTAGATAAAAATGTTTAAACATTTGTTTTTTGTTGGAGGAAAGAACATTTGTCATATAATGAGATTTTAACCGATCAAAAACACTGTCTGTACTTGTTTGGAAGGATGATGTTTTTATGTTGTTTTTGTTTAAAAAATAAAAAAAATTGCAAAAAAGAAAGAAAGAAAAAAAATAGGAGGGAGAAAAAAAGAACCAGATATAACATATAGACAGAAAGATATAAAGTAGCTTCCAATATTATTCACAGCAGTTGTAAGTACAATTAGATTTTATCTTCTCTGCAAACTTACAGCATGACTCTTTTTTCTTTCTTGTCTCATCATCAAAACCAATAATCATAAGTTTTACTTTTTTTTCTTCTTTACACAAAAAAATGCATAAGGGGTTTCCAGTCACCAATAAATATAGATAGTTGTCTCTAATCAAGTCAATGTAGCCATTGCAGCAAGTTCTGTTACCTTTGCCAACAATTCCTTTTTGTCAGATCTTACCATTTTGCGCATACAATAATCTTTCTGCAATTATTATATATAAAATGGTGTTGTATGGCATTTTCCCTAATTGTTTATTCATCAGTCCAGAAGGAAAAGTTCATGTTTCAAATGAAATGAAGGTTAATTTAGAAAAACCTATCTATCTATGTATATATCTTGTCACTTCTCGCCTGTACTACTGCAATGCTGTCTACATGGGGCTCCCCCTTGGGGTGCACCCCGGAGGCTCCAACTGGTGCAGAATGCAGCCGCGCGGGGGAATATGGGAGCGACAGGGCGCTCCCACGTGACACCTCTCCTGCATGAGCTGCATTGGCTGCCGGTGCACTTCCGGTGCGTTTCAAGGTGTTGGTAATCACCTTTAAAGCGCTCCATGGCTTAGGACCAGGGTACTTATGGGACCTCCTTCTGCCACCAATTGCCTCCCACGGGCCGGTTTGCTCCCACAGAGAGGGCCTCCTCAGGATGGCCGTCAGCTAGACAATGCCGGCTGGCGACCCCCAGGGGGAGAGAGCCTTCTCTGTGGCAGCCCCCACCCTCTGGAACGACCTTCCTCCAGAACTAAGACCTCTGGACTTTTCGTCGGGCCCTGAAAATTTATCTTTTTCAGCTTGCGGTTTAGCCTGATCCCTGCCTAAATTTTTAAAATTTTAGGGTTTTTTAGAGTTGATTCATTTTAATATTTATCTGTTTTTAATTTTCAGCCAAATTTATATTTTGTTTTTATAATATTTTAACTTTTATGTACTGGTTTTTATTCGGCTGTTCACCGCCCTGAGTCTGTAAGGAGAAGGGCGGTATATAAGTCTAATTAATAAATAAATAATAAATAAATAAATATCTGAATCCAAGGTCTGTTCCAGCTCATTCTATTCTATTTTAGTTTCCTATAAGTGAGGTTATAGGGACATGGTAGCTCAGTGGCTAAGATGCTGAGCTTGTCGATCAAAAGGTCGGCAGTTCAGCGGTTTGAATCCCTAGGGCCACGTAATGGCGTGAGCTCCCATTACTTCTCCCAATTTCTGCCAACCTAGCAGTTTGAAAGCACATAAAAAATGCTAGTAGAAAAATAGGGACTACTTTGGTGGGAAGGTAATAGTGTTCTATGCACCTTTGGCATTTAGTCAATGCTGGCCACATGACCTATGGAGACGTCTTTGGGATAGCGCTGGCTCTTTGGCTTTTGAAATGGAGATGAGCACCGCCCCCTAGAGTCGGGAACGGCTAGCACATATGTGTGCAAGGGGGAAGCCTTTACCTTTACCTTTATAAGTGAGGTTATATCTGAAGTCAGAAACTTCAATTATTCAGCACACCTGGGTACTTGTTGATGTTCCTCACCTTGACCATATTACATCTGTGTTCCAGGTTCTGCTTAGTTAATAGTTAGCTTCCAGATGCAATTCAATGTGCTGATCAGACTTAAAAAGCCAGACTGAGGCTGTTTCCTGCCATTAGAATTACTATACGGACAAGTTTCCAGGAATCTCTGATAGTGACTGAGATCAGACCTTAAGTGGTCGGGTTCTAGGACAACTTGCCATGGCCAACTTGCCATAGGACAACTCAACACTGCATTAATCATTTCATTCAGCTACTTTTATGACTGATGACCACGTCTTCATTCAAACTATTTGTAACTCTTGTGTATCTTGTGTTGACTTTATTTTATTATTATTGGCCGTTCTATGGAAATGAATTTAACTTTTGTATGTGTTGAATTGTTCCACAGCGAGTTGTCCAGCAGGGAGTTGGCTATGTGATGAATTGTCCTATTTTGCAGTGGCAGTGCCTGCTCTATGAAGAAAAACTGCTCAGTGGACATCAGATCGGGCTCCAGGGTTTAGCTTTCTGGAAACTTATGAAGTCTGACCTAATTCTGAAGTCCTCATAATGAATTATAGCATAGTGAATGTTCAGAATGATGTTGAAGTCTCATTTGAGATTTGGAGAAATTTACTCCCATGAAACAAATGGAAAAGTCATTCTACAAGTCCAGCAGTGGTCAGTTGGGCCCTGGTTTGGACCGGTTCTATAGAACCAGTAGTTAAACTGGAGGGAGGCTCCACCCACCGACCCCAGCGTCATCAGAGTGCTTCTGCACATGCATGCAGCCCCCGTGCAAACTGGTAGTAAAGTTAAGTAGAACCCACCCCTGAAGTCCATCAATGTTTTGAGAAGTACCAATGCAGGGGTGGGTTTCTACTTACCTTTACTACCAGGTCACAACGGGGCCGCGCACATACGCAGAAGCGTTCTGATGACACCAGGGTCTTGACAGAGCCTCCCTCTGGTTTTACTACCAGTTCTATAGAACCAGTCGAACCGGGGGCAACTCACCACTGTACCAATGGTTGTGCCAAATGTTAAAAGAATGGCTGAAGGAAGTGAACAGAGTTTTAAAGATAATCCATTTGGCCTAACCTTGTAGCAATAGCATAAAATGTTTCACCAAGGAATAGTGCCCTTCCTGTAAAATTGATAATATTCTTTATTTCAGAAGATACAAAATGAGGACAATTGAAAAGAAGTCCAATTGTGTTAGGATCTTCAACAGGAAACTTTCGGTTGATTTCCCCATCCTTTGAGTAATGTAATTTTCAAGGAAGACAAGATTTTCTCCGTCTCGCTAAAATAAAAGAATTATCTTCGAATAACCCGGCCTGTCATTTCTTTATCAAACAAAGCCTGTTATAATTGCTATCCTGCTGATTGCATTATCTTATTTTTCAAGATCTGTTTGGCTCGATACTTTATGGGTGTTTACGTGTATTTATTATATTTTATTTTCATATACCCGTAAACTGCTCCGGGAATTTGTATAATAAATTAAAACGGCAATAATAATTACAAATTTATAGATAGAAATTAGAAATACTTCTTTTTAATCTGAAGGGAGGAGGGAAGGAGTAAGGAAGAATGGGAGGGAAGGGAGGGAGGGAGGGGAAGGAAGAAGGAAGGAAGGAAGGAAGGAAGGAAGGAAGAAGGGAAGGAAGGAAGGGATGAAGGAAGGAAGGAAGGAAGGAAGGAAGGAAGGAAGGAAGGAAGGAAGGAAGGAAGGAAGGAAGGAAGAAGGAGAAGGAAGAGGAGGAGGAAAGAAAAAATAGGAAGTTCAGAATAAGGAAGAGGAAAACTAGAAGGAAGGAAGGAAGGAAGGAAGGAAGGAAGGAAGGAAGGAAGGAAGGAAGGAAGGAAGGAAGGAGGGAAGGAAGGAAGAAGGGAAATGGATTTTAAAGCTTTATGGTGGATTTCTGGAAAGAGGCAAAGAAATGTAACTGATTTTATTCCCCAGTTAAATTAAGGTGATTAAATATACTCTGCAGGATCTTTTGAAAGTCATATTTGGACAAGTGACCTGTCTATTAAAACAGAACTATTAAGAAGGAATGCTTAGTAAAAGTGCAATTTGATGTTCATTTTTCCAAGTAGAGTCTATGTTGATAGAACTAACTCCAAAACTTTGGTATTGGTGTGCTTTGTTTTTTTTGCATTTTACCACCACCCCCAAACAGCCTTAGGGTTAAGGGGAACCCTGGATCCCTGTGGTTGGATCCCAGGTCATATCATATTATCTCTACTCGGCTACCAGGAAGGTAGATGGAATCAGTAGCTGTAGCCTGTAAACTGCATATTTATGAATAGATTTTGGCCCATGATTTCTTCTGTATGAATCTGTAAGACCCAAGCTTTTTAGGACTTAATTGGCCGGTTGGCACCCATACAATTTATTAGCAACCGATTTACTATTCCAGTTGTGCAACGGCTATTTGAGAGACTTCCTAGCTTGATTTTTTCCCCCCTCTCCACTACATTAATGTTCCATTTGGGGAATATTATTAAAACACGATGAAATGCTTTTGATTGATGGCGTCCAACTTTTTTTTTTTAAGAGGCTAGCCCACAATCCAGTTAATGCTTACATTAGGATGATTTAGTGGTGGTAGCAATGGTGTTTATGTCACGGATGCTGTTATTAAAATCCATCCCTTCGGTTTAACCAAGTTGTCACAAGAGGATAGCCAAACTTTCATGGATCCTACAAGGTTTAGAATCATGTTTTTAAATCTTGACGTATATGATGATGATGATGGCAGATAAAGGGGGGGGGGGTCTGTGTTCCTCGTCGTCAGGAGGTCGGTCATTTGAACCAGAATAAGAAGCGCATTCTACATTTTCACCAATAGGTGGTGTGTTTCCTCTTCTCCTTGGGCTGATAGTCAGCTCCTTCCAAATGGGTATCAGCAGACAGATTTGATTATTTAGTATAAACATTGAAAATGTATTTAAAAACATCTTCTTTTCAGTCCCGGTTTAGTTTATAGAAGGGTTATTTATCCGTAGTGTATGTCTCCCAGATGTGTTTTTACAGTGTAGCCCTTCGCTGTTAAGATCGCAGGAACTTTGCAAATTGTGGCCTGATCTTTTCGGAGGTATTTCTGAGACAATAAATAAATACTTAAGGCTTGGCTAAGAAATGACGTTGAGTTATGTGCGCCGCTCAGCCACGCACAAAATCGTAGTCGTTTAAATTAAATCAAGCTGGACAAATACACCTAATTGGATTACTCTCCATGTACTTAACAACTTCACTTAGTTACACTTAAATTACAGTTGGGTTTTTTGGAGGGACACCAAGAGAAACTCCGGTGTCCCGTTCCAGATCCTACTATAGCGAGGATGACAATTCAATAAGACAAATTTCTCTCTGTAGGTCATATGTCTGTGATGGCAAACCTACGGCATGCGTGCCACAGGTGGCACCCGGAGCCATTTCTGCGGGCATACGAGCCATCGCCATAGATCAGCTCCACCGCGCATGAGTGCGCACTTCCCACCAGCCAGCTGATTTTTGGATCTCTGCTGCATATGTAGGAGACACACACACATACTCATGCTGCCCCTCCCCTCCCAGGGGTCTCCATGCAGCCCGTTTTGGATGCCAGGTAAGTAAGGACTCGCGCGGAAGCTCTGGGAGGGCAAAAAATTCCCCCCATGCTGCCCCACCCCTCGCGCAGGCTCATGCGCCCCTGGGGAGCACAGGGGCGCATAAGCCTGCTCAGGGAGGAGGGGCAGCATGGAGGGAATTGTGTGCACATGCACAGGGGGTGAGGCATGCATGGAGGGCATTGCATTATTGGTGTGGGCACTTGCATGCACGCGATACTGCGGTTTTGGCACCCAAGGAAAAAAAAGTTTGCCGTCATTCATTTATTTATTTATTTTATTGGATTTTTATACCACCCTTCTCCCGAAGGACTCAGGGCAGTATACAGCCATAATAAAACAGTAACAGTACACAAATTAAAAACCATTAAAATAAGTCAATCATTTGGCCATAATTAAAATCCCCAAAACGAAAAACCATTTAAAACCCCACTAAAATCATTGTTCTGTCAGACCGGTTTGATAAAATAATAGAGTCTTAAGAGCACGATGGAAGGCGCGGAGGACGGGGATAATTCGTATATCTGGGGGCAGTTCGTTCTATAGGGCAGGAGCCCCCACAGAGAAGGCTCTCCCCCTGGGGGTCGCCAGTCGACATTGTTTGACCAACGGCACCCTGAGGAGGCCCTCTCTGTGGGAGCGTACTGGCCGGTGAGAGGCAATCGGTGGCAGAAGGCAGTCTCGTAGATATCCAGGTCCTAAGCCATCACTGTCATATGTGAATCTGTTATATGTGGGTGAACTTCTCATATAATTTCAGTAGAACATCCGCCAACAGTTACACTTCCACTATTATGATTAAAGAAATCTTAGGAGGTCAACTTTTCCCAAGTATTTTAGGATTCATAGATGTAAGATAGGGGGAAAATGCATTGGGGTTTGATAGAAAGAAACCAACATATTTGTCACCGTGTTCAGCTCTTTAGACTTCAGCCTTTCTTAATCTTTGAAACAATCAGACTTCTAGTTGACCAATGAAAGGAGAAAATGTAGATATCTGGTGTGTTTTTAGCAGAGCTATGGAATATCCTGGGATGTAGGAAGCATCTGTTTATAAATACTGTCAAATCAAAACAAATGTTGGAAGGTTTTGAAGGCCTAACACAAATAGCCCATGTTAATACTTCCAGTTCTAAGCTGGGGGGTCATTTTAGCTCCCAGAATATCTGAAACTTCTGAAATCCTGGAATTTAGATTTGACTCTATCACAAATATTACAGTTGTAACTGTGGGTAAAAATCCAGGAATGCAACAGAATAAAATAGGGAAAAAAAAGAATGCAGTAGAAATGCATCTCAGCCAGGGGTGAGCTGCTAGGGGTTTGAAGTGATTCAGGAGAACCTTTAGCTAAGATTCTGTGCAGTTTGGAGAGCCCCAAATCCCATTCCTGGCTGGGCCTACTCCACCCCACCCCACCTTGCCCACCCCACCCCTCCTAGGAGTCCCCACGCAGCCTGTTTTGGATGCAGGTAAGTTCAGGGTGTACATGGAGGCTCAGGGAGGGCAAAAAATGGGCCTACTGGAAGTTCAGTGGTTCAAATCCCTAGAGCTGCAAAATGAGGTGAGCTCCCATTACTTGTCCCAGCTTCTGCCAACCTAGCAGTTCGAAAGCACATAAAAAACTCTGATTCTTTCCCCAACTCTATTCCTGCTTACTTCTGGTCTCCAGAACAGGAAGCCATTTAGAAGACTGTAATATAAAGGTGGCTCAGTGGCTAAGATGCTGAGGTTGTCGATCGAAAGGTTGGAAGTTCAGCGGTTGGCTAAGATGCTGAGGTTGTCGATCAAAAGGTCGGCAGTTCAGTGGTTCGAATCCCTAGTGCCGTGTAACGGGGTGAGCTCCCGTTACTTGTTCCAGCTTCTGCCAACCTAGCACGCAAAAAATGCAAGTAGAAAAATAGGGACCACCTTTGGTGGGAAGGTAACATTGTTCCGTGTGCCTTTGACGTTTAGTCATGCCGGCTACATGACCACAGAGATGTCTTCAGACAATGCTGGCTCTTTGGCTTTGAAATGAAGATGAGCACCACCTCCTAGAGTTGGGAACGACTAGCACATATGTGCAACAGGAACCTTTACCTTTACAAAATAGCATGTTTGAAAAAGAAAACACAACCCTCTTCCTTGTATTCCAAAATATAGTCTACTGCAGTTGTACCACCAAGCAAATCATGGCATTTTTTTAATCTCGAGATTTATTAGTTCTCTGCAGTTTGGATGCTAAGCTGTTAAAAAAAAGCAGAACAATAATGCATTTTTCCAACTGACCTTGACTTCCAGCCATGCCCTTTTCTCGACTGCAAAATGCCGAAACTTTGCTAGCAACTTATTGTTGGGATGTTTTGTTGACTTCTCAGGTCAGAGTAGATCACTAGAATCACTGGGGGAAGATCCCATTAAATACAATCCCAGCCTGCCCCAATTAACTTCTGAGCCAAGAAAGGTCAGCTTGGCATTGCCATCCGCGGAGGCCTATTTTATTATATTTTCTTCTTTCAGAGTTGTTTTTCCATCTTCACTGTTCCTAAGTGCTGACTTAATTTACGGTGTCCTTTCTAAGCCTTTGTAGAGGTTTCATTTGTGCTTTCATTGTAAGTCAGCCTGCTCGGAATGTATTAGAGGAAGACACAGAAAAATAGCTTTCTTTTTTTTTCCCTTGCTAAGGTGTTTTGTTTCACAAAACATATATACAACTGGTGCGACAGATTTGGGAAGATGACAGGTGGAGAAATTTGTTGATTTTATCCATTCAAGAGAGAATGAATTCTGCTATGGTTCTCATGCTCAGCTAGCGTCATTCCTGGCCCAACAAGGAATGTCCCATTGTGTCCCCTGAGTCCTGATTATCTCACCAATTTTGAGTTCTGTAACTAAGGCAGTGGTGAGTTCCTCCCGGTTCCTCCTGGTTCCGCCGAGCTGGTAGCGGTGACGATATGACATCACCGAACTGGTTCTGCCCCCCCACCCCCCGCCCCCTCCACTTCCCCCCCACATTATTCTTACCTTCTTTTTGGCCCCACTCCAATCTCAGAGTCCCAGCTGATCGGCTAGAAGGAAAAACCTGTTTAAACTCTGGCCATGGGGCTTCAAAGGGCTGCCCTACAGCTGATTGGTGTTAAAAGGCAGTATGGTGGTAGACTGGTGCCACAAAAACAAATGGGTATACCAGTGCCTGCAAAAATAAATGAGTAGACCAGTGCCTGCAAAAACAAATGGGTAGACCAGTACAGCTCTGCAAGCAGTTAAAAGCCTGGTAGACCAGTACCTCTGCTAAATCCTAAAGAATTGTCACATGACCATCAAGCCACGCCCACAAAATAAGCCACGCCCACAGAACCAGTAGTAAAAAAAATTAGAACCCACCCCTGAACTAAGGTGTATTCAGAATAGGGGTGAAATTCAGCAGGATTTTTTTTTTAAATTTGATTTATATGCCGCCCTTCTCCAGAGACTCAGAGCGGCTTACAATGCGTTAAGCAATAGCCTTCATACTTTTGTTTATTTATACAAAGTCAGCTTATTGCCCCCACAAACTGGGTCCTCAATTTACCTACCTTAGAAAGGATGGAAGGCTGAGTGAATCTTGAGCCTGGCGAGATTCAAACACAGTAATTGCAGACAGCTGGTGTTTAATTACAATGCTTTTAGTCTGCTGAGCCACCAGAGCTCCCTGGTTCTGCCAGGTTCTGGAGAACCGGTAGCAGAAATTTTGAGTAGTTCGGAGAACCGGCAAATACCACCTCTGGCTGGCACCAGAGTGGAGTGGGAATGGTGATTTTGCAGTATCCTTCCCCCAGGAGTGGGGAGGGAATGGAGATTTTGCAGTATCCTTCCCCTGCCACTCCCTCCAAGCCATGCCCACCAAGCCACACCAAGTCCACCAAGCCACACCCATAGAACCGGTAGTAAAAAAAATTGAATTTCACCACTGATTCAGAACATAATACATGAACGTAGAACATGTGTTCTAGGTATATCAACCAAGGTTTTTCTTTCATTCAATCACTGTAAAAACAGAAAACCAAAATGAAATCCTGTGTGATTGTCAGTATCTACAGGGAATAAAACATTGTGTTGCCTTTGGCTACCTACGTGCAGCAGAAGTTGTGTGTAGGACAACTGCCCTGTTATTTGCATGAAGTTTTTTTTTTAAATAACCACAATAAATACTCCGTTATATTTTCAAGTGCTTAGTTTCATATCTATAAGATCTTTTAATCCTTCTTGAAACGCTTGACAACTGAGATTTGAAATGTTGCTTCTGAAGTTAGTTACTTAAATTATTAAGGAACTCATATTTTCTCATAAAACTGGGTATTTAGTGCAAGATATATAGCACCAAGAACTTGTAATAAAAATAACTGCACTGATTAGAGAGATGTTTCCTGCTTTCTGTTATGACTTGAGAAAAAAACAACTTTGAAGTTACACTTTATTTTTATAAAAACATTTTCATTGAAATGTATGTTTCACTGTCATAGTTAAGGCCTATCTGAACTAAAAACTTTTTTAACTAAAAAAAAATATTTAATTTTTCTTCCATAGATTTGTTTCTCAAAGAAAACATGTGTTAAGAAATACACCATCCCTTGAGCCTTTTGGTATTTAATTATTCATTTTATAGGTTTTAAAAAGCACAAACAAAAAACACTCAACAATAAACAAAAAGAACAAAACTAATAATAAACAAGAACAAACAAAACAAAACAAAAGGAAACCATCTTAACAATTTAGGCATACTTCCATACTTTTCAAACAATATTATATTAGGAATGTAATTAATAATAATTAATTATTAAACAATAATATTATCTAATTTATCCATTTCTTAAAAAGGTATTTTTCCCTTAGTCAAAAAGTAATAACAATACAAGTAACACACACACAAAACAACACAATAGAAATACAATACAAAAAGGGATAACAATACTAGTGATTTCATGATATTTGACAACAATACAGTCACCTCTTTCTAAGAATCTTTTTGTTGTTGTTATGCTTTCTATGTGAGCATTCAAACAATGATCAACCTCTTCTTAAGCAAGTTATATAACGTAGTAAGTATCTTTTCATATCAGAATTCCTTTTTGGAAGAAAAAAAGGAAGAAAGTTGATGGATTCTATGTTTGAATATATTTCTTCAAAAAAGAATGCAGTATCTTTCTATTCTGTTTTTTAATTTGGATATTGTGTCTTGTCTTTTGGGTTAAGCTAGATCAGGGGTCGGCAACCCGCAGCTCTGGAGCCGAATGTGGCTCATTCATCCCTCTGCTGTGGCTCCCTTGTCACTCATCGGTGCCATAATTTTGAGAGAAGCTTCTGGTTAGGGGAAGAAAAGCATGGCATGCCAGGGGGAGATTCTACAGCAAGGAGCAGGTTTTCCGGTCAGCTCCACAATTGATAGGGCTTTTGGTTAGGACAGGTAGAGGAAAAAGGGCACCGCACTAGGAGGAGACTCTATGGTGGGAGAAACTGGACTTCCAGTCGGCTCCAGAATTGAACCGGGGGTTTCCAGTTAGGACCTTTGTGGCTCTTTGAGGGTTTAAGGTTGCCGACCCCTGAGCGAGGTAGAAATTTCAGCCTTCTTGTTTCTAGCTAAATGCCTGAGTGACCTGGTGGCCTCGTGGGGAAGACTCTTGCCTCACATTTAGAAGATTAAGAGTTCAATCCTAGGTAGTGACAGATGTTTCTCTCTTAGGGGCGCAAAGAAAAAAATATCTGTTGCAAACTCTGTGTGGTGTCAGAAAGGGAAACCGGTCAGTAAATTCTCAGCTCCATCCAGTCGCCTGAATTTTACCCTGAATAAAGGGATTACAGGATCATAAAAGAAGGAGTTTAGCTAAATGCCTCCTTCTTTGAGGCTGATGAGGGGATCCTAATTATCAATAATAAAAAGAGCTGAGCAAAGAAAATTGTTGGATCAGCATCAGGGCCAGCATTAAGTGAATTTGTGATTCTGTTGTACCCTCATTTCCGTCATGCTATCTGCAATTCATTTAGGCACGATAAGAGCAATGCCAGATTATTCCCCCTTTTATTAAATTTTAGCACTTAATCAAATCACACAAAATTTATCTTCTGCGCTGCGGTAATTTACATGTTTTCTTTATGTTGTAAATAACAATATTTAAGGTCTTTTTTTATGCTTACATAAATAGTCTGCATCACTATTGTTTTAGCAAGGTTACTGCATAGGATGATTTGACTAATATTAAATATGTATGAATTTCTCTGCTATTCCCCTAAGGCTTTCTGAAATGATATGCATTTCAATAGACTGATAAGCAAAGTTTAAATTTAAAGACAAATCCCTTGAGGATTCTTCTTCTTCAGCTGTCTTGGTCTTTATGTTAACCTCTAATTTTCACCTCAAACAAACATTTAATAAATAATTATTACTGTAGGGTTTACCGAGTTAACTAAATTAATTGTATTTTTTTTTGTTTCCTTATTTATTTTTGCCAGAGTCTCTGCCAGTTCTGTTTCTGCCCTAACGATAAACATGACATGATTGATCTTAAAGGTATTGACTTTTTACAATGCCATTCATGCTGATGAATTAAAAAAAAATTTCCATTGAACTATCCGAGACACTATTTATTGTGGCTTTAACATCCCAAATCTTTCAAATGGTGGCTCTAAAGAGGGATGCAGACATTATTAGGTGTTGATAAATTGTGTTTAATATCTTAGCAACATGGATGAATAATGTGTGAGAGCAGCTATTGTTACAGGCTTCTCATTGTTAACTCACAAACACACAAGGAGTTTCCAGGGTGATTTGTTAATTTGCCTTCGGTGTCTATCGACACATCTCATTGAGAGTTTCTCCCATCTCTCATGTAAGAAAAACCCTAGGATTTCATCAGATGCTTTATGAAGATAAAGCCAATCATTTCTCCTTCAACTTTAGATTTCCACCTTTCCCACCCACCCCCCTGACTCCCAAGTGCCGGAAGAGGGCCTAAAAATGGAAGAAAAGAAGTCATGCCTACGCTAATTCTACAGAAGGTTGCCTCAACTGTGTCTTCAAGCTATTTCTCTACTTCATTGGTGCTAATGTCTGTGTCACAAGTTACATTCAATCTTCCAAGAGATTTTAAGTAGGCCTCAGAGCTCTATTTCCATTTAAGAGTGATTTAGAGAGCCACAGTTTCCTGCCATTATGTATAGGAAACTAGGATTGGATTGGATTGGATTGGATAGGACAGGACAGGACAGGACAGGACAACAGAACAGAACAGAACAGAACAGAACAGAACAGAACAGAACAGAACAGAACAGAACAGAACAGAACAGAAAATTGCATTAATGTTCATATTCAGTTTTCTTAACAATTTTCTCCTGGGTACTCATATATTCCTACATTCCCTGATGTTTTAATCCAAGTAAATTTCTTTGCTTAAAATGTGGATTTTTAAAAATTATACCTCATCCTTTTGCAGGAAACAGTGTCCCTCATAAAAAAAGCTGTTGGTTGATGCTTATTAATCCTTGCAATTTCACAAACATATTAATACTAATTTCTTGCAACAAAACTGGTTTGGCTTGACCATCTTTTTCAATGTATTTTCACTTTCCTGCCCAACGTACACACAAAGAATTAGGACAAGGAAGGGGTTCTAAATAAGTCTCACAAAACTTTAATTACACAATGGACACAATGTTCTGTCCTGATCTGCGTTGAATTAGATCAGCTAGTATCAGCTGTGTAAAGACTACAATTGCCTAAATTTTCAACTAAGTTGTCCAATCTGGAGAACATTAGGATGGAGAACAAACAAACACATTTTTTCCTACCTTTCTTTCATTTCTATTCAGCCTTGGTTCTACCAACATTTAGATGCCAGGATCTCTTCACCTGTGTCTAGCTGGTCAACAAAGCAAGATCAAAAGGAAGGGAGATGTGTCCCAAATCAAATGTGACAATTTCTCCCTATGCAACTGTCTTCTCTTCTGCACTGGGTCAACAGAACCTACAACTATCAGCTTTGAAATCCTGTGATTTCTAGTAGCAAGTTAAGGTAAAGCGTAGATTACTACAATAAATAAAGAGTGGATTTTCTATGCATTTAATCAAGAAAAAACATTTCAAACTCATATCTCAGCCTGGTGATTTTAGTTAGAGTCATGTTATATGTCTTGATCCCGGGGCTTTCTCTCGAAAGAACCAAAATCATTATGTCAATCAAGAGTTTATAAGATATACAACACGTGATTATGGAGATTGCATATAAAAAAAGGATATTTTTCTCCCAAACAGAAGTTTATTCTTTTGATGGATGTAGTGAACAAGGAGAAAGGGGAGGGAGGCGAGTAGCATTTGAGGTGATTCCAATGTGAGCCAAGTTTTGTAATGAACCTATAAAATGCTTAGTGCGAGGCAGTGAAGCTTGCAGTTGTGTTTACAGAAAGGAACATTCAGGTTTCATATTTATTATGAGCTTCCACTGATTTAAGATGCTCATATATTGAAACCTAATAAAAATGTCCCTTATTTACATAAGTTAGCAGAGAATGCCATCTAAAACAGAAGCAGGAATAGACTTCAGGCTGCGTGGCAAGGAAAATGACCAAGAAAATTGCAGTGGACCACAACATAGAGTTGAAAAGCAGTTGTGGAAAGCTGGTAGTGGAAATCAATACTCGGGAAAAGATCATCGTTAACGGTAATACCAAATTCGGATTGCGTGCGCTGTCGCTCAGCCAACAAACTCAGGCTGCTGACACCCATCAAAGGGATGCATTACCATAATGAGTGCAGGCAACGATATCACAGATACTTAGTCTGCGTACAGATTTCACGTTTTTTAAGCTTCTGAATATACAGAAAGCCTGGAGTCTTTTTTTTTTTTTTGGTCTCCTCTGAATTGCACCGGTCTGATCGAACAAAGCTGAGTGGTGTTGGGTTTGAAATGATTGTCCCTTTACTCCCTTTTCTGCATCTAAAAAGTGCTTTCTCGCTTGCCCGCCTGTTCTCTCATATTGTTCAACTCCTCCTGCGATACATCACCTGGCACTTCCAAGATACGTACCGTTGATTGATTCATATCCCCCAAACCTTTGCATTGTGTTAGATTTCTTCAAAAGGCAGAAAACTTGTATATGGTCTTAAGCGGAGAGCTTCTGCTGAATGAAGAATACTGGGCCGAGCAGATCTCTGTTCAACAACAAGAAGATGTCCTTCTAGGCTTTATGGAATTGGATAGCAATAGCACTTAGGCATAGATACCACCCTGTAGTTATTTTAAAGCACTCTCTGAGCAGTTTACAATGTCAGGATATTGCCTCCAATAATCTGAGTCATCAAAGTCTGTAGAGATTCTCAGTCATCCACATCATGGTTGTCCCAAGGTGCTTTTTCAGGAGGCAACTGGACTTTCTTGTTTTTCCTTTGAAGATGTTTCATCCAAGAAGCTTCTTCTTCTGGTTTATCTGTGTCCTCAGGGTTACCTGAGTAGGAACCAGCAGGAACCAGGAGCACTACTCAGGTGACCCTGAGGACACAGATAAACTTCCAAGTGCTTCAATGACCCTCTAAAAGCATGCGCATTAACTGTTGTCTGCCAGGAATATAAATCCTTCCATTCCCCACTATCCTGTCAGAGCCGAAGAAGCTTCTTGGATGAGAAGTGAAACATCTTCAAAAGAAAAAAAACAACAAGAAAGTCCAGTTGCCTCCTGAAAAAGCACCTTTGGGACAATCTGAGTCCTCATTTTACTTACCTCTGAAAGATGGAAGACTCAGTCAACCTTGAGGCTGTTGGGATCAAACTCCAGATTGTGGGCAGATTTTGCCTGTAATACTGCATTCTAACCACTGCACAATCAAGGATCAAGGTTTTGGCTTGTAGTCTACTTGTCAACATCGTTATTTATTTAAATTTACTGGATGCTCAACTCCAGTGGAGTCTGGGCAGTTTAAGTGGAAAGTTGGTTAGAAGGTTACTACTACAGGCTAGGATCCTATCAAATTTCTAAACTGCCAAAGCAATTAATTAAAGGACATCACCAAACAAAGAAGCATACCCCTAGGCAGAGGCTAGGCAGTTGCTAGGCAGATGCCACAAAAAAAAATAATACAGTGTTTTTTGCCTATTTGTATACTCCCTAGATTCTAGAAAGGACCTAGGGGGAATTCACTGGCTATTGATGGAAAGACACATTAAGCCAATGGGATTTCTGTAATATTTACACATAGATTGTCCCAAAGATGCTTTTTCTGGAGGCAACTGGACTTTCTTGTTTTTTTTTTCTTTTCTTTTGAAGACATTTTGCTTCTTATCCAAGAAGCTTCTTCAGCTTTCACTGGACCAGGGGTGAAATCCAGCAGGTTCTGACAGGTTCTGGAGAACTGGTAGCGGAAATTTTGAGCAGTTCTGAGAACCGGCAAATACCACCTCTGGCTGGCTCCAGAGTGGGGGGAGAATGGAGATTTTGCAATATCCTTCACTAGGAATGGGGTGGGAATGGAGATTTTGCAATACGCCCACCAAGCCACATCACACTCAACAAGCCACACTCACAGAACCGGTAGTAAAATTTGGATTTCACGACTGGTGAGGACGCTTTCTATTGTGGACTAGTAAAAAGTGGTCATGTGAGCCAGCAGTGTGCAGCAGCTGCCAAAAAAGCCAACACAGTTCTAGGCTGCATAAACAGAGGGATAGAATCAAGATCACATGAAGTGTTAATACTACTTTATAATGCCTTGGTAAGGCCACACTTGGAATACTGCATCCAGTTTTGGTCGCCACGATGTAAAAAAAGATGTGGAGACTCTAGAAAGAGTGCAGAGGAGAGCAACAAAGATGATTAGGGGACTGGAGACTAAAACATATGAAGGACGGTTGCAGGAATTGGATATGACTAGTTTAATGAAAAGAAGAATTAGGGTAGACATGATAGTAGTGTTCCAATATCTCAGGGGCTGCCACAAAGAAGAGGGAGTCAAGCTATTCTACAATAGCTTGACTCCTGAAGGCAGGACAAGAAGCAATGGGTGGAAACTAATCAAGGAGAGAAGCAACTTAGAACTAAGGAGAAATTTCCTGACAGTTAGAACAATTATATAGTGGAACAACTTGCCTGCAGAAGTTGTGAATGCTCCAACACTGGAAGTTTTTAAGAAATGATTGGATAACCATTTGTCTGAAGTGGTGCAGGGTTTCTTGCCTAAGCAGGGGGTTGGACTAGAAGACCTCCAAGGTCCCTTCCAACTCTGTTATTCTATTCTATGAGAAGCCAGATGTCTTCAAAAGAAAAGAAAAAAACCAAGACAGTCCAGTTGCCTCCTGAAAAAGTACTTTTGGGACAACCATGACCTGGATGACTGAGAATCTCTACAGACTTTTATGCATAGATTTCTCCATGGGCAATAACATATCTACTTTCTTTGTATATATTTATCAAGCTGGATATCTTCTTGTTGCATACAAGAGCTGAAAGCAAGACGCACGTCAAATTAGTAAAATGAGGTCACATACATTGCTAATTATCATACAATATTCTGTTACCTTCCACTGAGTTGCCATTTGAACGAAAATGTTACCAAACCCGAAAGAAAGTGACTTCCTCCTTATCATAGAGATGAAACAGTTCTCTTTCTGAGTTTGAAATTTCTGTGATCTTTGGGCTTAATAAGCTCCCTAAAAGGCATTCAAATTGCATCACTTTTGTCTTAGAAGTTAAATTGGGAAATATTGCATTCTCTAAGATGATAAACTCGGTTGAAGATAAATTATCATGAGAAATACTTTTAATTGATTTACCATAATAAAAGTGACTTTGAAGTGGAAATGACACATTAAAATGAATCTACACTATGTTAATAATAAAGTGGCTTCTTTGTTAATGGAATTACTGACAATACCAATGCTTACAGGAGAGCTGTCTATTGTTACTCGGGAAGCATTGATGGCAACCAGAGATAAGGAGTATTTAAATTCAAGTGCAGCTTCTAAGCAGCATGAGCTGAGGAGAATATTTGTAGCTCAGAGTTGAACGGTGGAATGCTTGGTTGTCTCTCTTAGCTTAGCTTGGCTGGTGGCTTGCAGACATTTCATTATCCCACTAACATCCTCAGTGCTCAAACACAGTACTTAACCAACCAATAAGTACTTCTTCTTGTTTACCAAGATATCTTGTTAAAGTCGAGGCACAAACATGTTGTAATACCTTGAATCCACAGGGATTCCTGATCCTTACGTTTCAAAGTGGCTGAAGGTTTAAGCTGTGAAGTTCACATCTCAATTCTGTGTTGAACATATTGCGCTAATTCTATGGATAGATATCTTTTTTTTCCTTTTGTCATTTACATATAGAATAACGGAGTTGGATGGGACCTTGGAGGTCTTCTAGTCCAACCCTCTGCTTAGGCAGGAAACCATTCACCACTTCAGACAAATGGTTATCCAATCTCTTTTTAAAAACTTCCAGTGCTGGAGCATTCACAACTTCTGGAGGCAAGTTGTTCCCCTGATTAATTGTTCTCACTGTCAAGAAATTTCTCCTTAGTTCTAAATTGTTTCTCTCCTTGATTAGTTTCCACCCATTGCTTCTTGTCCTGCCCTCAGGTGCTTTGGAGAATAGCTTGACTCCCTCTTCTTTGTGGCAACCTCTGAGGTATCGGATCACTGCTATCATGTCACCCTGATGCTTTCATCAGGGAAAGCTCATATCTGTACTTAGTACCTGTTTAAACAAAAATAGATGTTTATCTCTTTAAAATTTTGCCAGGATGCTGTCACTTCCCCATTCGTTAATGTTATGTTGTGACAGAAAGTGTCAGCATCTCACACAAAAAAAAAGGAACAGGAATACATTCCTCTATTTAGTGAAGCTGAAAAATATGTCGTCACCATTCAGCGAAAAACCCTTTCAAGGTGCAAGTAGAGGCATCATCGGGATTCAAGGAAGCCAGATTTTCTGACAAAATTAGTTCATTAAGAAATCATCATCTTCTTCTTCTTCTCCCTGCTATTCCTTTGATCTGGTGTCCAAATTTTGTACCACCAGTTTGTGCTTGTGGCTCATACCTTCCCCCCCCCCCCCGGAGAGCTTGGTTTCCATGTGCTGAGAATCAATGGCCAAATATCTGGGCCTTAAGGCAGTGGTGAAATTCATTTTTTTTTACTACCAGTTCTGTGGGTGGGGCTTGGTGGGCATGGCTTGGGCATGGCAGGGGAAGGATACTTCAAAATCTCCATTCCTACCCCACTCCTGGAGTAAAGATACTACAAAATCTCCATTCCTACCCCATTCCTGGGGTAAGGATATTGCAAAATCTCCATTCCCAGCCCACTCTGGGGCCAGCCAGAGGTGGGATTTGCCGGAGTAGTTCTCCGAACTACTCAAAATTTCCACTACCAGTTCTCCAGAACCTGCTGGATTTCACCCCTGCCTCAAGGAATATAGCAAACCAACTGTCCTTCCTACTCTTTGCTTTGCTATCTCTTGTGGTAATATTGATGATTGCTCTGCCTATTTATATAACAAGACAAAAGTTGAGAAGCTGATGGGCACTTAGTAGAAAATGTATCAGCTGCTTCTGCTGACTGCCGGCTGCCAGAAGTTTAGCAGTTCCGCTCAAGGTTGACTCAGCCTTCCATCCTTCCGAGGTCAGTAAAACCCAGATTGTTGGGGGTAAGAGGATGACTCTGTAAACTGCTTAGAGAGGGCTGTGAAGTGGTATATAAGTCTAAGCACAATTGCTATTTGTATAGCAATGCAAACTCTGTCAATATTTAAATGCACATGCTACATGCAAACTGATTCAAAAAGTCAAATACAGATAGTGCTTGACTTACAACCATAACTGAGCCCAGGGTTGCTAAGTGAGACATTTGTTAAGTGAATTTTGCCCCGTTTTATGCCTGCCACATTTGTTAAGTGACGCGCTGCAGTTGTGAAATGATTAATACATTTGTTAAGTGAATCTGACTTCCCCAGTGACTCTGCTTGTCAGAAAGTTACAAAAATGACCCTGGGACACATCGTAAATATGAGTCGGTTGTCAACGGGACCATGGGATGCTGCAAAGTGTGGAAAAAGGGTCATAAGTCGCTTTTTTCAGTGCCGGTGTAACTTCAAATGGTCAATAATTGAACCGTTGTAAATCAAGGACTACCTGTATTAAGAATAGTATGCTCCATCCACTACTAATCTGTATGATCTGGCATCAGATTGACATAGCTTTTGGCCTGGATTTTCAAGCTTTTTTCTGATACAAATAGAATAGAATAACAGAGTTGGAAGGGACCTTAGAGGTCTTCTAGTCCAACCTAGAGTAGAGTAGAGTAGAGTAGAGTAGAGTAGAGTAGAGTAGAGTAGAGTAGAGTAGAGTAGAGTAGAGTAGAGTAGAGTAGAGTAGAATATAGACTAGACTAGACTAGACTAGACTAGACTGTACAGTAGAGTAGAATAGAGTAGAGTAAAGTAGAATATAGACCAGACTAGAAGTAGAGTAGAGTAGAAGAGAGACTAGACTAGGCTGTAGAATAGAGTAGAATAGAGTACAGTAGAATATACACTAGACTAGACTAGACTGTAGAGTAGAGTAGAGTAGAGTAGAATATAAATTAGACAGTAAAGTAGAGTAGAAGAGAGACTAGACTAGACTGTAGAGTAGAGTAGAATAAAGTATGAATATAGACTAGACTAGACTGTAGAGTAGAGTAGAGTAGAGTAAAAGAGAGACTAGACTAGACTGTAGAGTAGAGTAGAATAGAGTAAAGTAGAATATAGACTAGACTAGACTGTAGAGTAAAGTAGAGTAAAGTAGAGTAGAGTAGAGTAGAGTAGAGTAGAGTAGAGTAGAGTAGAGTAGAGTAGAGTAGAGTAGAGTAGAGTAGAGTAGAAGAGACACTAGACTAGACTGTAGATAGTGGTGAAATCTGAACCGGTTTATTACTGGTTTACTGGCTGCGTATACGCACTGTGCGCCAAGTGCTTGCTGCATGTGTGCATGCACACTGCCCACCATGCATGTGCCAGGAGTGGGGGGGATTGCACACACATGCGTGTGGGCACGTGCATGCGTGACCCTATACCGCCCCCCCTCTCCTGGCACACGATGGCAAAAAAGTTAGCCATCATTGACCTATAGGTTGTAAAAAAATACTTTTAAAAGGTATAAAAAGTCTCTGATGATCTCGCAGCACAGCTGTGATCGTCGTAGCCTTTTCTTTCTTTCTTTCTTTCTTTCTTTCTTTCTTTCTTTCTTTCTTTCTTTCTTTCTTTCTTTCTTTCTTTCTTTTTTTACTTTTTTAAAGCAGTTTTACTAAGTTCTGGAGAACCGATAGTTAAAAAAATACCTAAAAAGTAAGGGAAAAAAATGGTCTGACGATCACGCATCGCTCAGCTGATCGTCGGAACTTTTTTTTTTACATTTTTTACTACCAGTTCAGCGAACCAGTAACCTTTTTTTACTACCAGTTCGGGTGAACCGGACTGAACTGGGAGCATTTCACCCCTGCGTTTCAGACAAATGGCTATCCAATCTCTTCTTAAAAACTTCCAGTGTTGGAGCATCCACAACTTCTGGAGACAAGTTGTTCCACTGATTAATTGTTCTCACTGTCAGGAAATTTCTGCTTAGTTCCAAGTTGCTTCTCTCCTTGATTACTTTCCATCCATTGCTTCTTGTCCCACCCTCAGATGTTTTGGAGAATAACTTGACTCCCTCTTCTTTGTGGCAGCCCCTGAAATATTGGAACACTGCTATCATGTCACCCCTGGTCCTTCTTTTCATCAGACTAGACATGCCCAGTTCCAGCAACCGTTCTTCATATGTTTTAGCCTCCAGTCTCCTAATCATCCTTGTGGCTCTTCTCTGCATTCTTTCTGTCGCAATATCTTTTTTACATTGTGGTGACCAAAACTGAATGCAATATTCCAAGTGTGGCCTTACCAAGGCATTACAACACTTCATGAAGTATTAACACTTCATGTGATCTTGATTTTATCCCTTTGTTAGTGCAGCCTAGAACTATGTAGGCATTTTTTGGCAGTTGTAGCACATTGCTGGCTCATATTTAAGTGATTGCCACTAGGACTCTGAGATCCCAGTTACAGTTACTACTTTTGAGTGAGGTATCACATATATTGTTTTTCTTGCCTAAATGTAGAACCTTACTTTTTTCACCATTGAATTACTAGTTTATTTATAGAGAACCCTTGCTGTTATCATGAAACAATAAGGCATGTTTCCTCCCTTGCAGAGAATGTACCAGTGGTGGGATTCAGTCAGTTTGGGCCAATTTGGGTGAACCAGTTGTTAAATTGCTGGCTGGCCCTGCTCATTCCCACCTTGCCCCTTCCAGGAGTCCCCACACGCCCTGTTTTGGCTCCCAGGTAAGTGCAGGGAGGCCTTCTAGGACCAAAAAAGAGCCTCAGATAGCTCAACAGGCTAGATAGCCTGTTATTAACATTCAGCTGTTTGCAATTATTGCAAGTTCGAGGCTCAAGGTTGACTCAGCCTTCCATCCTTTCTAAGGACCCAGTTTGTGGGGGCAATCCTGTGTTGCGTAGGGGGCTAATGCCTCCTACTAAAGGCAGCAATTAACACCAGCTGCCTGTAATTTCTCTGAGTTCAATCCTAGCCAGGCTCAAGGTCGACTCAGCCTTCCATCCTTTCTAAGGTAGGTAAATTGAGGACCCAGTTTGTGGGGGCAATAAGCTGACTTTGTATAAATATACAAAAGTAGGAAGGCTATTGCTTAATGCATTGTAAGCCGCCCTGAGTCTCCGGAGAAGGGCGGCATATAAATCAATTTTTTTAAAAAAATAAGATGACTTTGTATAAATATACAAAAGTAGGAAGGCTATTGCTTAATGCATTGTAAGCTGCCCTGGGTCTCCAGAGAAGGGCGGCATATAAATCTAATTAAAAATAATAATAATTTAAAAAAATGGGGTGGAGGGGGTGTAGTGTGCCCCCCCCAGCCCATTTATGCTGCGGGTACAGGAGGCCGAGTGCTGCCTGTCACACACCCCTGTCCACACCCTCTATGGTCACACCCACCCAGGCTGTCATTAGGGCAGAGAACCAGTTGTTAAAGTATTTGAATCCCACAACTGGAATGTACCCATTGTTAACTTGAGTTACATAGGATTAGTGAAATTGAAACAGGAAGCATAAAGGTAGGGGAAGAAAACCTTTGGACATGACTCAGATTTATTGATTTCTTCATCATCAAATTCTGGGTTAAAGCAATCCCAAATTTACGCGCCCACACCCACATACATATAATAACACCCAAGCCCACAAAGCAATGTGAAACCAAGGTCAGTCCTATACCAAATTGCTAAGAAACAAACACTTGGGGGGTTAGGATATTTATTCACTGACCCTGAAATGACAACTTGATGCGGCTACTAATGTAGTACACCTCTCTTTGGAGTTATTCTTCAAAGCAAAGGTGCCACCAACTGAGGGTTTGCCAGAGGTGCCAGCTAAAACCAATCTGCATACAATATTTTATTCCTAGGTCCCATAAATCAACTTTATAAGGAGATGGAAATATCAAGAATTTCATCTCTAGGAAAAAGGAAAGGCCTTATTTTATCTTGAAATTCTACTGGCTCCAAGTATCTTCCTTGAGCTTTAACTCTTTAGTGTAATACCCAAAATCTTTTGCCTCTTACCATTCTGCACTCAAATTGTCATCTAACAAGGAACAAAGAATCTTCTGAAAGAGAAAGAAGCAATTAGATATTCTCATGGTTCCATCTTTGTTTTCTGCTATAGGTTAGTCTGGTGGTTCTCTACAGTTTTAGAACATGTCACCAGTACACCTGTCTCACCACACATTCTGTACATTGGTTTGGTAAGGAACCAATCTCATAGAATAGAGCAGAGCAGAGCAGAGCAGAGCAGAGTAGATAGAGTAGAGTAGAGTAGAATAACAGAGTTGGAAGAGACCTTGGAGGTCTTCTAGTCCAAGTCTCATCAAGAAGACTTTGGTTCAACTGGTGATGAATAAAAATATATGATCTAATAGAAGATTATAGGAAGCCAGCTTCCTGTCATTCAGGACACTGCTTATAAGTGCTATGTGCTAAGAGCTCAAACCATTGTTAGAGACCCCACACAGCCACTTTATGGTCTGCTTCTGTTGCTCCCCTCTGGGAGGAGGTTTCGAAATGTCTCCAGCAGGACTACCAGATTCTGTAACAGCTTTGTTCTCTATGCGTTCAGTCTGGTAAACTCACATGATTTATTTTTCTCGCTGTGTACATGTATACATCCGGATTGGACTGTGTTGATACTCAATGTTATATAATATATGTGGGTGTATCCATATGTATGTATGTATGTATTTATGTATTTATTTATGTATGTATGTATGTATGTATGTATGTATGTATGTATGTATGTATGTATTCATTCATTCATTCATTCATTCATTCATTCATTCATTCATTCATTCATTCATTCATTCTGTCATGGTTATGTAGTGAACATTGGAGGTGGTGACCCTTTGAGAGCTGTATGCAACAAAATTTCATTTTAATGTATGCCGATAAGCATACATTCAAAGCAGAGGTGGCATTCAGCAGGTTCTGACCAGTTCTGGAGAACCGGTAGTGGAAATTTTGAGTAGTTTGGAGAACCAGTAAATACCACCTCTAACTGGCCCCGCCCCCATCTATTCTTTGCCTCCTGAGTCCCAGCTGATTGGGAGGAAATGGAGATTTTGCAGTAACCTTCCCCTGGAGTGGGATGGGAGTGGAGATTTTACAGTATCCTTCCCCTGCCACACCCACCAAGCCACACCATGCCCAACAAGCCAATCCCACAGAATCAGTAGTAAACAGTTTTGAATTGCACCATGATTCAATGTGATGATAAAGTTTATTCTATTCTATTCTATTCTATTCTATTCTATTCTATTCTATTCTATTCTATTCTATTCTATTCTACTCTACTCTACTCTACTCTACTCTACTCTACTCTACTCTACTCTACTCTACTCTACTCTTTAATAGATGTAAAGAACATGTGGTGTACCTCCATAGTCTCATGATAAAATCCATGCAATTTACAGGTAATCTTTGTTGCTCAGAGTTAGATTGCCGAGGACATTTCTTATATGGCGTGTTGTACCCAGCACCAGGGAAAAAAACAAGTCTTTCTGAGGCACACCTAGCTTTACATGCTTATGAGTCTACAGGATCTGCTCAACCCTTATTTTTACCCTGCTCTGTCATCTGATCTTCTTTTCCAATTTCTAGAGCTGTATTCCCAGTCCAGTTGAGAATGACATTTATATATGCAGTTTTTCCAAGAACAACTAATGAGGCTGAAGATGTTTTATGCCACATGAACAAATTAGTTATTGTCCATTCTTTTAATTTAAAATGGAGACATGCAGTAATTGCTCTATTATCAGGGAATACTGTGATTCTATTATGTTGTGCTGAGCTTCCAAGGTTGTCAGTTCTAGATAGCATTGTTCTTTATCTCAACTATTATTTCAAGACAATGTGACAGGCTGAGCCATTTTTTTTAAATAAAAAGAAATAATTAAGGATATTACTACTGTATGTCTCAAACACCCAGCTGGAAGGCTTACATGCATTCTAGTTCCTTAGATGTAGGACCATGCTACTTCTAGAAAAAGTTAACACCATTCTAGCAGGAGTGAAATCCAGCAGGTTCAAACAGGTTCTGTAGAACCGGTAGCAGAAATTTTGAGTAGTTCGGAGAACTGGCAAATACCACCTCTGGCTGGGAAAGGAGATTTTGCAATATCCTTCCCCCAGGAGGAGAGGGAATGGAGTTTGCAGTATCCTTCCCCTAGAGTGGGGTAGGAATGAAGATTTTGCAATATCCTTACCCTGCCAGTCCACTAAGCCACGCCCACAGAACCGATAAGGGGAAAAAAATGGATTTCACCCCTGCATTCTAGTATCATTGTGACCAGTTAAAATGATCTATCATGCCCAAAGTATAAAACACTCCAACAACTCTACACATTATTTACATCAAGAAGATATAAAGATGTTTGCAAAGCATCTTATTGTCGCAGAAAAATAAAGGAGATGAATTTTGAAATCAGAAAAAGCTTTATTTTGGCCAAAAGGTTCAGATAGCTTAATATAAATTCTAACATCTGAACAAAAGACCAGAAAGCCAAATCAATAGTTACTCTTCCATGATGCCAGCCTGCCTGATACCACAGAAAACCCAATATTCAGGGGAAAGAAAGAACATAATACCTTCTGCCCAGGCTCGTCATTGTGCATTTTTCAGTTCCATGCTAAGTTTGGAGAGTGGAAAACTATGTTGTTGATGATGATTTTATCCGTTCAGTCATATCTTGGTGTTTCTATGGACCAGGTCTCTTCACATCTTCTGGTTTTGTATTACTTATTTTGAGTTTTTCTACATTCTGTTAGCTTTGATAGTGTCCAGCCGCTGTGTTCTTTGACAGCCTGGCTTCCTTTTACCGCTTCTTCTTCTTCTTGTGCCATATCTATCATCGGACGGTAGTGATCATGTTGGCAATCCTATTTTTGTTAACAGCCACATGAAGAAGTGCTGCTGAGTTTTGTCCAAACCAGTCCCTTAGGTTTTGAAGCCATGATGTTCTTCTTCTGCCTGGACCTCGTTTACCTTCAATCTTTCCCTGGAGGATTAAATGAAGTATTTTTCCGGGTGTCGCATCACATGTCCGAAATATTCTAACTTTCATTTTTTAATGGCTTTGATTATTTCTCTTGACTTTTCCAGGCGGCTTATCACCTCCTCATTTGTGATTTTGTTAACCCAGTTTATATGTAACAGCCATCTGTAAATCCACATTTCAAATGCTTCTAGTCTCTTCAAGTGGCTTTCTGTCAGAGGCCAACTCTCCACTCCATAGAGCAGGATAGAAAACATCTGACAACATCTGACAAGCCTGATTGTCAATCTTGGGCTTACTTATATCATGACTGCAGAAGACCATTTTCATTTTGAAGAATGCTGTTCGAGCTTTCTCTATCCTTGTCTTTACTTCTCTGATCATGTCCCAGCTTTTCTGTAAATTAAAACTGAGGTACGTGATATGAGGTATCTTTTATCGCTAACGTAAACTAAGAGTTCATTTTGTTACATAATTTTAAGTGTCTTGTTTAACTGGGAGAATAGGACGCTTGCTGTATCGGATCAATATAACTTTTTGTGGACAGCTTGGTGAATGGGATGCTCATTTATATTGCCTTTGTCTTAAAAGAGCAGTGAGTAAAAATACTTCAAAGATACAAGGTGGTAGCATTGAGAGCATCCAGCTGCAGCACCAGCTGAAAGTGTGCCCTCTCTGAATCCCCCTTCTCTTTATTTGCAGTTATTTTCATGACCAGTTTCTAAAAACCAAGGCCAGCAAAGCAGATATCACGTCCATCTCCAACATGACCTTTCCTGCTAATGCCGTGTTCCCCAGGTTATTCTGGCGTTCTGCTCTGGGGAACTTCCAGCTTCTTCCTACCGCAAGAAAACTGTACAGCACATCAGTATTTAAGCTTTTAGAAGACAGCAAAACATGTTAATGAATCTATGGTCCCTCGAGGTTCATTACTTCTAGGGAAAGAATGCCTTGTTTGCAAAGGCGTTTTTCTGTCTGACCTTCAGTTCAGGAGCTCTGCCTACCTCTTCAGCAGTCATTAAGGCTGGCTCTCTGCTTTTTATGTTCCTTCCTGCAAATTGAGTTAACAAGTTTAGAAAGCCAGCGATGTTTGCCTCTGGGGAGGGGTTGAACCGCATCTGGGCTGCACTAATTCAGATGATCACTAGGTGGCAGAAAAGACAATTAGCTCAATCTCTTGGCTACCACCTAGTGGACATACCTGTTTTTTTCAGCAAAAGGATAAAACAATGATGTGTTTAAATATTTTTAATTTATATATTTGTTCAGTCAATGATTAGCAAAATTTAAAAGAACAGAACAAACAAATGTCATCCAATAAGTTTATATTGAAAATAAGAATGCTCTTAATTTCAAAGGAAACAGGCTCCCCATTTAATATTATTTGCTTTTTTTAAAATTATTTGATTTATATGCCGCCCTTCTCCGGAGACTCAGGGCGGCTTACAATGTGTTAAGCAATAGCCTTCATACTTTTGTATATTTATACAAAGTCAGCTTATTGCCCCCACAAACTGGGTCCTCATTTTACCTACCTTAGAAAGGATGGAAGGCTGAGGCAACCTTGAGTCTGGTGAGATTAGAACTTACAGTAATTGCAGACAGCTGGATTTAATCACAATGCATTAGTCAATGCATTAGTCTGCTGAGCCACCAGGCCCTTTTTTGTTTGTATTTGTTTGTTTGTATTTGTTGTATTCATCTGCCAAATATTGCTTTATTATCACTCAGATTTTACTTTAGGTTTTTCTCTCTCTCCAGCAATGTCTGAATTTAGGCTTGTTATGCTTATAAATGTAGCCTTAAAAATCAGATAAAAATCATTTCTAACTGGAGTCAATTCAGAACAATCCATCTGATTCCATTGAGACATTCAAGTTGAATATCGAATTACTCTGATTATATTTGGATTTTTGAATTGATTAGGAAAAACTGATGTGGTGCTTCCACTGAGCCATTCCAGTTGATCAGTCGATTCAGAAGCATATGATCCCATATAACATTTTGAAACGACTTTCTAATTAAATTCCAATAATTATTAATAATATGGCTCAAAAAGCATAATGCGGCTAAGACTCACTTCTTTCCCAATGTAGGATGTCAGATGGTATAATTTGGTCAAATGCTAAATCTAAATCCTCTTTGCAAGCAACTAAATTTGCCAAGGTGCTTCTAAGCAAGACCAGTTAAGATCATCAGCCAGTCAGAAGCATTTAGTACTGTATTTCCCCAAAAATAAGACCTAGCTGAAAAATAAGCCTTGACAGCAATAGCACTTAGACTTATATACACTTTACAGTGCTTTACAGCCTCTCTAAGTGGTTTACAGAGTCAGCCTCTTGCCCCCAACCCACCTTGGAAGGATGGAAGGCTGAGTCAACCTTGAGATGGTGAGATTTCAACTGCCAAATTGCAGGCAGCTGGCAGTCAGCAGAAGTCGCCTGCAGTACTGCACTCTAACCACTGTGCCACCGCATCTCCTGATGCATCTTTTGGAGCAAAAATTAATATAAGACCCAGTCTTATTTTTGGGGAAAACATGGGTATAAGCTCTGTCTGCTTTAGTAAGATATCACCAGAGCAATGGTTGATGGTTGGGTGACACTATATAAAAGCTCAGCAACTTTTCTTCTGGTGAGAAAATGCTGGTTGAATTCAGACACTAGTTATGAGATCCTTTACATTATTATTGAGGATCCCACTGAATGACAAATATGCTTCCCAGTAAGCAAGTGAGAGACTGCATATAACTGGAGAAATAGTAGGCTCTCTCACTCAAAACAGCACAAATGAGCAGTGGAGAAACATCCTGATAATGTCTTCCAAAATCCATAAGATTTTTTAAAAAATATATTTTTCAATATTTTGAATATTTAAACTATTAAATATTTGAATATTTAAACTATTAAATATTTGAATATTTAAACTATTAAATATTTGAATATTTAAACTATTAAATATTTGAATATTTAAATTATTGAATGTTTGAGTATTTAAACTATTGAATATTTGAATACTTTTATACTTGAATATTTTAAATATTTTGATTTTTTAAAAAAAATATTAAATATTTTAAATATTCAAGGTCCTGGACCTTTGCACACTGAACATATACTATATTTCATGTTCTTGAACATCTCATCAATGAATAACAAACATTCTTATTTATTTGAAAGCTGTATACTTTGTCCTTGAATTTAGTAAACATATGCTAAAGGAAGAACAGGTGTGTTTGTGTGTGCGAGTGTGTGTGTTTGTGTAGTCAAAAATCTTATGCAATGCATGCATTACTCAATCTATAAAAGTAGGGTAAAACAGCCAACTTCTGTTGAAACCAACCCAGGAGATTTTCCCTTAAGCATGCAACACACTGCTGTGTATCACATTTATCCATATGTGCATATTTATACATTTTTGTTATCATGGTTCAAAAAGATAAAGGCAATTAATAAAGAAACAATTGTGAATTAATAGCTTAGAATTAAATATAAATTAATGAATTCCCATTTTCAAAATTAATTGTATGTATTGATAGTGCTGTTACACACACAAATCATTAACACAAGAATACATATCCTGTTTTCAACAGAAATAGCAACAATTAATGGGGGGGAAAATAGGATAGACATGGTTTAAGGGAAAAGGAGAAGGAAAGGAAGGAAAAGAATCAAAATGGCCATGAACAAAGCCAGACAGAGGTTTAAGAGAAGTTGGATATATAAAGGAAATAAATAGCAGGTAGGGAAGAAATATTTCCAAGCAGCTAGAAATCTCCAAAAACATTCATATTTTTCACTAAAGATGTTCATATTTTTCTACTCTTAATTAAGACACTCGTTCCCCAATTTACAGAAGAAATTACTTGCGGAAGAATGTTAGTAAAATATTGTATTTCTTTTATGACTCTGCAAGACCAAAATTGATTAATCCCTGTGTCTAGAAAGGTGTCAAAATTAATGAATCAATCCTTCGTCGATCGTATCACTGTCATGTTATTCATTTCTTAAAAAAATATGTTAAAGGCAAAAAAATGGGGGGGCTAAAGGAGCTCAAAAATTCAAAAATTCCTTCAAAAATGGAATGATGAAGATGGACATAAATCTTTGAAGACTTAACATTATATAAAATCAACCAGAGAACAAAAATTCTTCTCAGAGAACAGCAGAAATTTCTCTCAGGGTTTGGAGGCAGTAGAGAAAATGTCTTCAGAAGGCTGTTGGACATCTGGAGTTCTGTATTTAGATGGTACCTTTTTTTTTCAATGCAATACCAATCACATACTTAAAAAAACAACAACAACAAGGCTTGTTCCCTATCAAATAAATTGAATTTTACCAGGGGTGGACTGCTAGGGGTTCGCAGGGGTTCGGGAGAACCTGTAGCTAAGATTCTCTCCAGTTCAGAGAACCCTCAAATTCCACTTCTGGCTGGCCCCGCCCTGGCCACCCCACCCCTCGCAGGAGTCCTCACAAGGCCCGTTTTGGATGTAGGTAAATTCAGGATGTGCACAGAGGCTCGGGGAGGGAAAAACCGGGTCTACCAGAAGTTTGGAAAGGCCAGAAATGGGCCTCTGAAGCCTAGGGAGACTGTTTTCGCCCTTCCAGAGTCTCAAATAAAATGCCCCCCACCCCACCATGGTGCAGGAGGCCGACTAGGTCACGCCCACCATGGCCACGCCCACCCAGCAGCTGGGCAGAGAACCCCTTGCTAAAATTTTTGAAGCCCACCCTGACTCCTACATTTCCAAGTTACTAAAATTGTTTATATTTGTTGTGATGAAAGGGAAGGGGAAGTCCAGTGGAGGGATTCAGCCAGTTCGCACCACTTCGGGAGAACCAGTTGTTAACTTTCTGAGCAGTTTGGCACACTGGTTGTTGGAAGAAATCATTAGGGCAGAGAACCGGTTGTTAAATTACCTGAATCCCACCGCTGGGGAAGTCATTCATTTATATATTTCTTCCACCAACCCTTTACTGTATTCTTATATTGTCTTTCTTTCTTTCTTTCTTTCTTTCTTTCTTTCTTTCTTTCTTTCTTTCTTTCTCTTTCTTTCCTTCTTTCTTTCTTTCCCCCTCTCTCTTTCCCTTTCTTTCTTTCTTTCTTTCTTTCTTTCTTTCTTTCTTTCTTTCTTTCTTTCTTTCTTTCTTTCTTTCCTTCTTTCTTTCTTTCTTTCTTTCTTTCCCCCCTCTCTCTTTCCCTTTCTTTCTTTCTTTCTTTCTTTCTTTCTTTCTTTCTTTCTTTCTTTCTTTCTTTCTTTCTTTCTTTCTTTCTTTCTTTCTTTCCTTCCTTCCTTCCTTCCTTCCTTCCTTCCTTCTTTCTTTCCTTCCTTCCTTCCTTCCTTCCTTCCTTCCTTCCTTCCTTCCTTCCTTCCTTCCTTTCTTTCTTTCTTTCTTTCTTTCTTTCTTTCTTTCTTTCTTTCTCTTTCTTTCCTTCTTTCTTTCTTTTCCCCCCTCTCTCTTTCCCTTTCTTTCTTTCTTTCTTTTTCTTTCTTTCTTTCTTTCTTTCTTTCTTTCTTTCTTTCTTTCTTTCTTTCTTTCTTTCTTTCTTTCTTTCTTTCTTTCTTTCCCCCCCTCTCTCTTTCCCTTTCTTTCTTTCTTTCTTTCTTTCTTTCTTTCTTTCTTTCTTTCTTTCTTTCTTTCTTTCTTCTTTCTTTCTTTCTTTCTTTCTACCTTTCTTTCTACCTTTCCTTGCTTCCTTTTTTTTAGTTTCCATTAGTTTATATGGGATGGCGTGATAGCTCGGTGATTAAGACACTGGGCTTGTTGGCTAGAAAGCTGGCAGCCCTGGTTCAAGACCCCGAGTGCCACGTGACAGGGTGAACTCCCATCCTTGCCCTAGCTCTTGCCCATCTAGAGTTTGAAAGCATGCAAATGCAAGTAGATAAATAGGTACCACTTTAGTGGGAAAGTAATAGTGCTCCGTGATGTCATGCTGGTCAAATGACTACGGAAATGTCTTCAGACAGTGCTGGCTCAATGGCTTTGAAATGGAGGTGAGCACGACCACACTATATAGAATATAGCCACGACTAGAGAGAATAAAATAAAATCTGCAGGGACTGCTTTACTTTAATCGTTTGTACTGTTGTAGTTTTAATCTTGACTAAAATTAAAAGAAATTATTTTTTCTTTTATTTTCAGAATGTCTGAAGTTCGTCTTTTTCTAATGAGGGATGTAGCCACTTTGTTAACCCTGAACAGGCATTTTATAATAAAAATGTTAAGTATTTTCTCATCCCATCATCAAATTAGTATTTTGTCAGTCAGGGACAGAAAGCATTATTGTTTAAGCAAGTTGTAATTTACACAACAAAACAAATGTTAGCACCCATGTCAGTCTCTTCTGTCTGATAACCAAACGTTTTCACATTGAATAGGATTACACAAATAGTGTGATTTGAATAATTAAATGTATTTGTTTAAATAAACATCGCCTATGGAGGGTTTTTTTTTTTTTTTGAATAAAAATAAAATAAAAGGGAGGAAAAAAATGAGACAGATGCCTTGTCAGTGTATCAAGAAATAAAATGAGATTATTATCACCATAGACTGAAAGAGTAAAGGAGGAGGGGAAAAAAAGCCACAATACTGTCATGATGATTTCTTTATGAGGTATCTGTGGACGGAAGAACTGGGAGATCAGGAACAGATTGCTAGGAAACACAGTGTGCTCGACCAATTGAAGGTGACAACATTTTGGAAAAGAGAAAGTAGAAATGCCTTCAAACATAAGGGAGCTAAATGTTTCTTAATGTTTTTGGGCAAAGCAGTATTTATTTAGTATATATTTAACATATGGTGATGGTACAGTTAGATAGAGAGAGAGAGAGAGAGAGAGAGAGAGAGAGAGAGAGAGAGAGAGAGAGAGAGAGAGAGAGAGAGAGAGAGAGATAAGATAGATAGATATAGATGATAGATGGATATAGATAGATAAATAGATATAGATATATAAATAGATGAGGTAGAGGTAGAGACAGGCAGACAGGCAGGCAGGCAGGCAGGCAGACATAGATAGATGACAGAGAGAGAGAGAGATAATAGTTAGATAGATAGATATAGATAGATTGATAGAGATCGATAGATAGATAGATAGAAAGATAGATAGATAGATAGATAGATAGATAGATAGATAGATAGATAGATAGATAGATAGATAGATAGATAGACAGATAGCGAGAGATAGATAAATAGATAATTTAGATAGATAGATATAGATTGATAGAGATAGATAGATAGATAGATGATAGATAGATAGATAGATAGATAGATAGATAGATAGATAGATAGATAGATAGATAGATAGAGAGATGATAGAGAGACAGACAGACAGACAGACAGACAGACAGACAGAAAGATAGAAGGATAGATGGATAGAGATAGATAGATAGATAGATAGATAGATAGATAGATAGATAGATAGATAGATAGATAGATAGATTGATAGAGAGATGATAGAGAGATGATAGAGAGATGATAGAGCGATAGATAGATAGATAGATTGATAGAGAGATGATAGAGAGATGATAGAGCGATAGATAGATAGATAGATAGATAGATAGATAGATAGATAGATAGATAGATAGATAGATAGATAGATTTTTTTATTGGGCAAGGAATTGGACACACAAGGAATTTGTCTTTGGTGCATATGCTCTCAGTGCACATAAAGGGACAAGATACATTCATCAAGAATCATAAGGTACAACACTTAATGATTGTCATAGGGTACAAATAAGAAATCGAATCATACTAGGAAACAATCAATATAAATCGCAAGGATACAGCAACAGGTTACAGTCATACAGTCATACGTGGGAGGAGATGGGTGATAGGAATGATGGGAAGATTAATAGTAATAGTAATTGAGGGAATTGAGGTAGTTGAGGGAATTATTTATTTAGCAGCGTGATGGTGTTCGGGGAAAAAACTGTCCTTGTGTCTAGTTGTTCTGGTGTGCAGTGCTCTATAGCGTCATTTTGAGGGTAGGAGTTCATGTTTATGTCCAGGATGCAAGGGGTGTGTAAATATTTTCACAGCCCTCTTTTTGACTCGTGCAGTACACAGGTCCTCAATGGAAGGTGGGTTGGTAGTAATTGTTTTTTCTGCAGTTCTAATTAGGCAGGAGACTACAGTGTTAATACAAAGTACTTATTTGGCTGCCAAAGAGTGCTAGAGCATTTAATCTACTCTATCAAGGGTGCACCATAGGGGACAAACTAACTCCTCACCAGAAAGAAGAGCAGCATCCTGCAATGTCATCTGGGGTCTTCGCTCACCGCTGATGTCACCTTGCACCTAGGAAAGTCTAGCACCAGCAGGGGTCTGACTATCAATTTGAAACACCACCACCTTTCCCACTGAAATGGTATCTATTTATCTACTTGCATGTAGCATGCTTTTGAATTGCTAGGTGGGCAGATGCTGAGGCAAGCAATGAGAACTTACTCTGCCGCATGATGTTAGGGCTCGAACCGCTGAAGCAAAGACCTTCTCCGGTGTCTTTAAGCCACTGAGCTACCACACTTCTGCTGAGCAAGACATAAGGGAGGAGGAGGAGGAAGAGGAGGAGGAGGAGGAAGGGTAGGAGGAGCAGGGGTAGGAGGAGGAGAAGAAGGAGGAGGAGGAGGAGGAGGGGGATAGAAACAGAAGATTAAACATACTTTTTGTCAATTCAGTGCACAGTTGCTCATCTTCATTGAGGATTGACATTAGTAAATCAAATATAGAGTATTGTGACTCTTTCAAACGTGCAAGCTGGGGCATCTGTTGTGGTGCTGAACAGCTCATACAAAGACAAAAAAACTTTGTGACACAGATCAAAATTCTCATTTCAAAATGAGCAGATGTGTGGGTCAGATCCCAAAAAGAAGAATCTTCAGCACCACACAGCAACCCATAATCTCAAAACCCTTGTTCCTTATAGCTCTCTTCTCCATGATGATTAAAGGATGTGTTTTCCAGATGCTCTCTCCCCAGGAATTTAAACTATATCTACCCAACTTTTCTCAACCAAGGGCACCGCTAAGCCCTAGAGTAAGTTGTTGGAGTTTAGGTTCCCCCTTGCCAAGAGAAAACATATAGCAACGCATAAGAGGGGAATGCATGCTTCAGACATGATTTGCTTCAGGCCTTTTATGAGTAGAGTAGTTTTTTTAATGATTTATTTCAGCATTCCTTCGTTTTTTTTTTTTTAACTTCAGTGCATGAAAATGGAACCACTGCTTTAAGAGACGTTATCAATGGCAAACCTCTCTCTGTGGATCCAATATATTCTCCTAAAGACAAGACAATTCTGCCTTCTTAAGCCCTGATCTATACCAATCAAACTATTAAGCGAGATTGGAGAATAGGCTTAGCTCCGCATCATTTACAGTCAAAGGAACTTCTTGAAGTTGTACAACAGACCAGTGGTGAAATCTAAAAATATTTACTACTGGTTCTGTGGGTGTGGCTTGATGGGCGTGGCTTGGTGGCCATGGCAGGGGAAGAATACAGCAAAATCTCCATTCCCACCCCACTCCTGGGGGAAGGATATTGCAAGAACTCCATTCCCACCCTACTCTGGGACCAGGCAGAGGTGGTATTTGCCGGTTCTCCAAAGTACTCATAATTTCTGCTACCGGTTCTCCAGAACCTATCAGAACCTGCTGTACTCTACCCCTGCAACAGACCTATCTTAGAAGGTCTTAAATTCTACAAAAGGGAGTTTGAAGTTGATTAGCCAGCATATAAATCTTTTCACGCCACGGAATTGACTTCAAATATCTTTCAAAAAGTTTTCAAGAAGTAATGGATAGACGGCGTTGAACTCCCTCAAAATTGCAATGTACGAGTCAAATTCTTTCTCCCGTAAATGTTGTTGGATTTCCTGCTTTTTTGCTCCCTCTGGTCCTCTGTTCCTCTGAATTCAAGCTGACAGGATGGTGGGCAATCATAGTTTGCTATCCAGCTTTTCATCTTTTTCCCTGCTGGCAGCAAAGGCAGAAATAGCATGAAATAGCATTCACCTCTTCTCCCCCAAAGGCCCCAAGAATTTATCCCGTGCTATATAGCTGTAAATGAGGAAAGTATATAAAAAGCATTAGCTACTTGTGCAATTGAGGCAAAAATACTCACCTTAGCACACAACCTTAAAATAAACTGCACAAAAACTGCTGCTCTGCCAGTTTCCTTTATTACTATTATTGGTTTTTTTTTTTCTCTCCAAAGGATGAAAATAAAAGCTATCCATAATGATCACCAATATCAATCTACATAATTATAATTAATACCAATCTAATCAAATAAAGGTAAAGGTAAAGGTTCCCCTCGCACATATATGCTAGTTGTTCCCGACTCTAGGGAGCGGTGCTCATCTCCCTTTCAAATCGAAGAGCCAGCGCTGTCCAAAGACGTCTCTGTGGTCATGTGGTCAGCATGACTAAATGCCAAAGGCTCATGGAACACTGCTACCTTCCCACAAAAGGTGGTCCGTATTTTTCTAGTTGCATTTTTTTATGTGCTTTCAAACTACTAGGTTGGCAGAAGCTGGGACAAGTAACGGGAGCTCACCCCATTACGCGGGCACTAGGGATTCGAACTGCTGAACTGCCGACCTTTCGTATTGACAAGCTCAGTGTCTTAGCCACTGAGCCATCACATTCCCAATCTCCAGGTTACAGCCCGTTAATTTTAATTGGATTCCACTGTGCATGTGATGCGATGGCTCAGCCAATCCAAAAGCAGAAAGGAATATAAGCAAAACAAAAAGTTGCATCATTGCTCCTTCTACAGCTAGCTTCCATTACATCATGCCTTTTGGATTAAACTTTTGGGTACTAGGGATGCGAACCGCTGAACTGCCGACATTTTGATCAACAAGCTCAGCATCTCAGCTACTGAGCCACCATGTCCATCAAATCAAATAGCTCTCTCAAAAACCAAATTCCGAACAGATTTGCATGCATAAAAACCATATTCTGTTGCATAATGCCTACATGTCTTGCATCAGGAGTGAAATCCAGCAGGTTCTGACAGGTTCTGGAGAACCGGTAGTGGACATTTTGAGTAGTTCAGAGAACAGGCCAATACCACCTCTGGCTGGCCCCAGTGTAGGGTGGAAATGGGGATTTTGCAGTATCCTTCCCCTGCCACATCCACCAAGCCACACTATAGCCACCAAGCCACGCCCACAGAACCAGTAGTAAAAAAAAATTGGATTTCCTCACAATCTTGCATATATACATAGATGGTGTGTTTTATTTATTTCCTTATTTATTTTTAAATTCTACCTAGCTCTGTCCAGAACCCAGAGTACTGGTCTTTTGTAACTTTGGAACCAATTGAAAAGTGACAAAGAGGCAGATTTAAAAGCTCTGTAGAGATACTTCATAATCTCTCCTCCTTGTTTGGAGATAAATCACTGGGATATTTGCGTCTTGTGTCTTATGTGTGGGTTATTTTCCATCAGTTATAAAAGAGCCAGGCATGGGAATAATTTATTGGTCTGGTTGTTTCGTGGTTAACTATCACTTGCAAACAATTCACTATTATTTTCATTCTAATTCCCCATTGGTTTATTTTTATTTTTTATTTTTTTTGTAAAACTCTCATTTTCCACAGACTATACAGCTTTGATTATTAATTTTATTGTTCTAAAGTCTGGAGGAAAAAAAAAGTCATTCTATTGGGGGTTCCTTGGACCTATGTTGAACTAACATGAATATTCATTCGGGGTAATTTAGCCGAAACCTGGAGAAATATTGTTTTGTGCTGGAGGTTCATTGTTTCAGACTCTTTCTGAAAGAATCGCTTGGTGGCAGCCAACAGTCGTTGGGAATAGAAGGTGTTAATACTAACTGACCTTTTGCTGAAAGGAATGAGGGACCTCATTGTGAACCTTCTGAGGGATCTCCTGAGATCCCTCATAAAATCAAACCTGCTTCTAAAACTGCTCTTTTGCATTTCTTCTGACTCTTTTACCTGTTCAGAAAGGTGTAACATCAAACAGGGATGACCTTATTGTCAAAATGACTTTTCGAGCTCTGAAATTATTGGTTTCAGGAATTGACGAAGAACAGAATCCCATCTCCTTGAAATTTGTTTCCAGAATGTTAACTACAAAGCGAGTTATATATAGCAGTAAATGCATGCTTAATTTGTGGAGAAATCATGGTGTGATGAATACAATTAAGAGCCTCAGAGGGAATAATTATATTACTGCATAAAGCTGGTGGGTATCAAATTACTTGGCGCCTGGACTCTAAATCGGCCTATACTCCTATTGGGAAAGTCATTCACAGCACTAACAAAAGTGCCGTTGCAAATAGGAAAGTTTTTCAAAGTCATAGAAGCTTGTGTATTTTATTGACTCCACGGTCAGAAGGCATTACGTGGAGCTTCTGAAAGAGCGATAAACTCAAGGCAAGAGAAATATATAAATCTGCCGAGGGAGTGATGATGAAGGTGTTGGACAAGAACTTGAAGGCCCAAGTTGGGATCTACCTTGGTCTGTGGGAATTTCATGGTTATCTTTGGTAGTAACTCTAGCAGAAGATTCCTAGTTGTTGTTGTTAGTTGCAAAGTCATGTCCAACTCATTGCAACCCCATGGACAATGTTCTTCCAGGCCTTCCTGTCCTCTACCATCCTCTGGAGTCCATTTAAGTTCATGCCTACTGCTTCAGTGACTCCATCCAGCCACCTCATTCTTTGCCGTCCCCTTCTTCTTTTGCCCTCAATCTTTCCCAGTATTAGATTCTTCTCCAATGAGTCCTTCCTTCTCATTAGGTGGCCAAAATATTTGAGTTTCATCGTCAGGATCTGGCCTTCTAAAGAGCAGTCAGGGTTGATCTCCTCTAGACCTCCACTGACTGGTTTGTTCGCCTTGCAGTCCAAAGGACTCACAGGAGTCTTCTCCAGCACCAGAGTTCAAAAGCCGCAATTCTTTGGCGTTCAGCTTTTCTTATGCTCCAACTTTCACAGCCATACATTGCAACTGGGAAAACCATAGCCTTGACTATACGCACTTTTGTTGGCAGGGTGATGTCTCTTCTTTTTAGTATGCTATCTAGATTTGCCATAGTTTTCCCCAGGAGCAACTGTATTTTAATTTCTTGGCTGCAGTCCTCATCTGCGGTGATCTTGGAGCCCAGGAAAATAAAATCTGTCACTACCTCCATTTCTTCCACAACTATTTGCCAGGAATTGAGAGGGCCAGATGCTATGAACTTAGTTTTCTTAATGTTGAGCTTCAATCCAACTTTTGCACTCTCCTTTTTCATCCACACCAGGTGGATGAAGAAGTGAAGTTCCTCTTCCCTTTCTGCCATTAAAGTGGCATCATCTGCATATCTGAGCTTGTTGATATTTCTCCCGGCAATCTTAATTCCAACTTTTGATTCATCTAAGCCCGCCTTTCTCATGATATGCTCTGCAAAAATAAATTAAATAGGCAGGGTGACAATATACAGCCTTCTCGGAGTCCTTTCCCAATTTTGAATCAATCAGTGGTTCCATGCCTAGTTCTCACTGTTCCTAGAGCTTAGGTGAAATGTTCTCCCATAATTCTATTAAGTAAAATGATGTTACCCATATTGCATTACAGATATTGTCACAACCAGCAATCCAGTCCACACTTCATGATATTGAAAGCTTGTTCATTATGAAGTCAAGGAAGAAGCCACTGTTGTTTCAAGAACGTTATTCCTTATGGGCTGGGGAAAACTCTTGTCTAAATCTCTGGAGATCCATTGTTAGAGTGTGTAAGAATGAATAAGCACACTTATTTTCTATTCTCTTTTCTTTGGCTGAAACAATACATTTTATTTTTCACAAGTTCCAGCAGGAGCTACAGTAAAAATCAAACAAAACCAAGGTCTTCCAAAATAAGATGCCTTTGAGAGGTTTTATTACAATAGATCAACTACTTTAATATCTCTCTTCATCGTTTTCTCAATTTCATAAGCTCTTAACCAACAAGATATAAATATACGATGTAACAGTATCTTGAAAGACTGTCAAAACAGTTCTCTGGATCCGTTTCTTCGTTTGTTTGTTTACACAATTCACATGACTGCTTTTCTCATTTCTGTAACTCTGGGCAACTAATAAAAAATTAAAGAACAACTCAATTAATTAAAAAAAAAAAGAAACTGCAAACCAAATCAATCAATATTTCATGTATATACCGTATTTTTCAGAGTATAAGATGCACTTTTCCCCCCTAAAAGAGGGTGAAAATTTGGGTGTGTCTTATACACCAAATGTAGCCAAAAATGCGAAGCACAGGCGAGGCGATGGTCTGTGGCAATCCCTGCAGCCTGGAACAGCTGATTTGGGGTATTCCAGGAGGCTGATCCACCCGCCAATCAGCTGCTCATTCTGAATCAGGCTGCAATAATGTGCTGAAACTACCATGGTAGTAAATACAAGCAAAACACTAGCAGAGGAGAGGAGTTTCAGTTTTAATTTTGAGCAGCAGACTAATTTAGAGCTCAGCACAGACTCAGAGCTGCAGAGCTGAGCCATGCCCAGCCTCCTTGCTGTCTCCTTTCTTGTTGCTCACACAGCAAATACTGTTTCATTTCCAAACATCCCTTAACTCTCTCACACACTGACAGGACACTAGCCAGATGGATGCTGGTAGGCAGAGGCAAATTTTTTATTCTTATTTTTTTCCCCCAAAATTAAGATGCATTTTATACTCCTGAGTGTCTTGTACTCCAAAAAATATGGTAGATCTTTCCATCTTCATGTCAATAACATAAACCAATCAACAAGGCTAATGGCTTAGGGCCCGGATACCTACGGGATTGCCTTCTGCCACCAGTAGCCTCCCACCGACCAACGTGCTCCCACAGAGAGGGGCTCCTCAGGGTGCCATCGGCAAAACAATGTTGGCTGGTGACCCACAGGGGGAGAGCCTTCTCTGTGGGGTCACCCGCTCTCTGGAATGAACTACCCCCTGGGATACGTATGATTCCCGATCTCCGTACCTTTCACCGGGCCCTTAAGACCCTGTTATTTCAACAGGCTGGCCTGGCTGAATAAGAACTAGATGGGGTATTTTAAATTATGGGTTTTAATTGACAGGGCCAAATTTGTTTAATTCTGTTTTAAATTGGTTTTAAATTTTATATGGTTCACTGTTTTATCTGGCTGTACACCATCCTGAGTCCTTCGGGAGAAGGGTGGTATAAAAATCTAATAAATACTAAATATTAAATACTAAATCTAACATGAGGTTAACTTATACCTAGGATAGTTAAGATGGAGTTACTTTTGAGTCTCTTTTCCAGGTTTTCCTCTTCCCCCAAACCAAACAGAATTTTTTGTAATGATGTGATTCTCTGATGTAACAGCTGTCTTGTTCCCAGGGCCTGTTAGACTTGTATTGTTCTTCTTGTCAACCATTCAGAGTATGAAACTCGCTAACAAAGAAGCTGGAAATACACACTTGGATTCCTTCTGCACACTGAGCTTCATTCGTCATCTCATTATAAGGGCAGAATCCTGAACTCTTAATTTTAAAAGAATTGGAAAGCAGTAAGAAAAATAAAGCTTCCTAAAATTTCCTCTATGAAGTGGTCCCACCATGGAGCAAATGAAATTACACCTTGGAATATGATTGATCTGAGGACGTTATTACAAGGCATGGTGCCTCACTTGGCAACTTTAAAAAGGAATTTGGATAGCTTTGTAGGTTCATTTGGTTTCCCTAATCTAGAAATCAACCTGGACTAAGCTAGGTCTTGGCATGATCCAGCTTGACAGTTTTTATGCTCAGTTAAAGAGTGCTAAAATCCAATGGTTTTACTACTGGTTCTGTGGGCGTGGTGTGACTTGGTGGCCGGGCTTGGTGGGTGTGGCAGGGGAAGAATATTGTAAAATCTCCATTCCCACCACACTCCAGGGGAAGTACCAGCCAGAGATGGTATTTGCTGGTTCTCCAAACTACTCAAAATTTCTGCTACTGGTTCTCCAAACTGCTCAAAATTTCCACTACTGGTTCTCCAGAACCTGTCAGAACCTGCTGGATTTCACCCCTGAGCATAAGTGAATCTCTGTGATGGTTGGATTAACCCAACTACATAAACTGTATATGTATATGTATATGTATATGTATATGTATATGTATATGTATATGTATATGTATATGTATATGTATATGTACCATATTTTCCGGCGTATAAGACGACTTTCTAACACACTAAAATCTTCTCAAAAGTCGGGGGTCGTCTTATATGCCGGGTGTCGGTCTCCTGTAACCAGGCAGACCAGCCCGAAAGGCTTTGACCAGCCTTAAATGGCTCTCAGGAGCCAAGCAGAATTGCCTGCTGAGTTGCCGCTAATCAGCTGAGTTACACGCAAGGCCCTGTAAAAGAGAAAAATTTTCCTTTTACACAACGCTGGCCATCCCAGCTGAGCTGCCTGATTAGCAGGCAAGTCAGCTGGGATCGCCAGAGCTTGGATGGCCAAGCACCTTTTAAAAGGGAAAAACTTTCCTTTTACACAATGCTGGCCATCCCAGCTGCTAATTTTTGCCTGCTAATTAGCAAAATCCCACCCCCTCCAGCTCGCTTACCTTAGCTGCTAGCCGCAACGCTTGCCTTGCCTTGCCTGCAATCCATTGCATCAGCCAGCAATTAAAACTCCCTGCCTGCAATCAAGCAGGCAGGGAGTTGTGGACTTCAACTCCCAGAATTACTCAGCCAGCAAAGCAAAGCTGGCTGAGGAATTCTGGGAGTTGAAGTCTACAAGTCTTAAAGTTGCCAAGGTTGGAGACCCCTGTTCTATTGGGTAAGTTTTTCCCCCCCTTTGGGAGCTTTAAAAAAAATAGTTAATTGGGAGGTTTTTTTTAGTTGTTCTTTTTTAGACCTAGCCATTTAAAGGCTAGGTCTAAGTTTTAGGCTAGGAAGTTTTAAATTTAGCTTTCATATAAAAATAAAAATAAAATGAAATAATATTTGTGCAGCTTTCTGAGATTTAGTGTGTTTCTGTAGTGTTTCTCTCTAACTACACAAATGCACAAAATCTCAGAAAGCTGTATGTGGAATTTTGTGTGTGTAAAGTGTGAAAGTTGTTTTTTGGGGCTTTTTGGGGCTGTGTGAGGTTCCTGCTTGTTGCAGGGGCCATTTTGGGTCTAGCACAGCTGCTTTTACATTGTGGGTGAGCCAGTTGATGTTTTTTAATTTTTATTTGGTGTGCGTTGGAAGAGAGGTTGTCTTATACAGCAAGTATAGCCCTAACCCTATATTTTTACAGGAAAAGTCAGGGGTCGTCTTATACGCCCAGTCGTCTTATACGCTGGAAAATACGTATATGTATATGTATATGTATATGTATATGTATATGTATATGTATATGTATATGTATATGTATATGTATATGTATATGTATATGTATATGTATATGTATATGTACATGTACATGTATGTATAAGAAAATAGATATTGTACCTTTACAGGGAGGATACATGAAGTGGGTGTGGCTTACTGATGATCAGACCAAAGAAAATCCAACTGGCTTTGCCATGGCTATTTAATTAGACAATTGTTAAAATAGCATCTCTTCCCAGAATTAGATTATAACATATCTAATTTCATACATACTTAAAATAGTTCTACATCATATTTGTGCTTAAAATCAAGGTCTGTTGCTTCCTCTACTGGCATCATGGAACTATAGGAGATATCATCCAAGATATCTGACAGATATTAGAGGACTATTGTTTTAGACATAGGGTGCCTTCGTAGTTAACTGCTTTGAAACTCATCGAATCTAGTACTCCGTGCATATGGATGAGAAAATTTTTGTCACAGTACTTGTTATTTGTTTGGTAGTCAATGCACAAGGTCGAACTTGTCAGTGTTGGTTGCCTCATGACTCATCACATTTTCCAGCTGAAACAAAGGGTGACACAGATTTTACAGATTATCAGAGTTGGAAGGGACCTTGTAGGTCATCTAATCCAACTCCTTGCCCAAACAGGAGACCCTACACCATTTCTAACGAAAGGCAATCCAATCTCTTCTTGAAAGCCTCCAGTAATGAAGCTCCCACAACTTCCCAAGGCAACTTCTGTTCCATTGCTTGATTGTTCTCACTGTCAGAAAATTTCTCCTTATTCTAGGTTGAATCTCTCCTTTAACCATGGCGTAGCTCTTGCCCTGTGCCCATCTCCTTGTAGACTTACCTTAGCCTCTGAGGTCATTTTGTGCATATTTTTGTAATTTTTTTTAAATTAGTAGAGGTACTAATTTACTAGTACTAAAAAATACTGAAGTTTTTTATTATATTTAAGTATTCATTAATTTTTAGGTTTATTTCTCATATAGATAATGATACACCTCCTATCTTTTTACATATTGCCTTAAAGTGTGCATTGTCTTTGGTTTGGGAATGCCTTAAATCAGTGGTGAAATCCAAATTTTTTTACTACCAGTTCTGTGGGCATGGCTTGGTGGACATGATGTGGCTTGGTGGGCGTGGCTTAATGGGCATGGCAGGGGAAGGATACTGCAAAATCCCCATTCCCTCCCCACTCCTGGGGAGAGGATATTGCAAAATCTCCATTCCCACCCCACTCTGGGGCCAGCCAGAGGTGGTATTTGCCAGTTCTCCAAACTACTCAAAATTTCCACTACTGCTTCTCCAAACTACTTAAAATGTCCGCTACCGGTTCTCCAGAACTTGTCAGAACCTGCTGGATTTCACCCCTGCCTTAAATTTATTTACATTCTTCCTTGTGGGAAACAATTGTTTGGTACTCATTGTTTTTGGTACTCATTGTGCCTCCTGAACTAAATAAAGATGAGTACTGAGATACCACCGTACAGTTATCATTCACACACTGTGTGAACAAGGAGAATCTAAGATGGCGTTTATATTTGGCAGTCAGTGTTACTTGTCAATGACAAATGGAAGTATTAGCACATACTATAATCCACTGTTGATCCCCCAACCTTTGCAAGCTACCTTGTCCACATTTATAATATCTTTGCTAGATTTATTGTAAGCCACCATTGTTGTTTTTGTTTTATGATATTTATCGTGTTAGAAATGAAACGATTTCATAGTTAGACATAAACCTTTCTCCTTGCTTATTGGGTAAGATTCTCATCAACCTTTTTCTTTTAGTCAGCTCCTAGTCTGATGGATGTGAGTCGCAGAGGACAAATAAGGTTTAACAAATATTATTTTGATTCAGTGCATTTGGTCCAAATCTGTCCTATCCCTGCACAGGACAAGATGTCCCCAAGTGTTTTGTACTGACCAGCTTCCCATTTTCTGTTTCTTAATCTCACAACATATTTCCTCGGCAAACACATCTTCAAACAAAATGCAGCCCTTGGAGACAGATGAGTCAAGATTAGCATGTGCAATGTCCATATAATCACTGTTTTATTCAACACCTTGGAATAGATGAATCTGGTGTCCAATGGGACCACTCGAACAGGAGAGCAAACAATGAATTCTAATCAGGCTGGGTACCTCTGCATAGTTCTAAAAATAAACATGACAAAATTTAACTTCCAATTTAGGAAGAAAATGCAATGACTCCCCAGTATCTCAGCCTAAGGTAATACCCCAACTGTTGACTCTTCCTGGTAATTTGGGAAAAGCAATTTAAAAGATGGATACTGTTGAAATAGAAAAAGTGGTAAAGCTTTATTTTTGTTTTTTAAAAAATGTTTAATATTTTTTTTTAAAAGAGGGATACCTATTTTCAAGAATAAATTGGGTTCCCACCACACACACTAAAAAAAATTGGGAAAACCCTCCCTCCGGTCAAGACACTATCTATATCTATATCTATATCTATATCTATATCTATATCTATATCTATATCTATATCTATATCTATATCTATATCTATATCTATATCTATATCTATCTATATCTACATCTACATCATCTACATCTACATCTACATCTACATCTACATCTACACCTACACCTACACCTACACCTACATCTACATCTACACCTACATCTATATATATCTATACCCTGTTTTCCCCAAAGTAAGACATCCCCTGATAATAAACCTAATCAGGCTTTTGAGCGCATAGAAATAAGGCCAAGCACTTATTTCAGGGTTCAAAAAAAATAAGACAGGGTCTTATTTTCAGGGAAACATGGTATATATCTCTATCTCTATCTCTGTCTCTGTCTATCTATCTATCTACGGTATCTATCTATCTATCAATCATCTATCTATCTATCTATCTATCTATCTATCTATCTATCTATCTATCTATCTATCTATCTATCTATCTATCTACCTACCTACCTACCTACCTACCTATCTATCTTTAGTTTAAACGTAATCTGATATAATCTATCTGGCATGTATTGATTTTGTGGTTCAGGAATGCACATATTTAGGGAAAGGTTATTGGAGTGATTAGATTGATTATGTGACTGCCACAAAGAAGAGGGAGCGAACCTATTCTCCAAAGCACCTGAGGGTGGGACAAGAAGCAATGGGTGAAAACTAATCAAGGAGAGAAGCAACTAAGAACTAACAACTTAGAACTAAGGAGAAATTTCCTGACAGCGAGAACAGTTGATCAGTGGAACAACTTGTCTCCAGAAGTTATAAATGCTCCAACACTGGAAGTTTTTAAGAAGATGTTGGATAACCATTTGTCTGAAGTAGTATAGGGTTTCCTGCCTAAGCAGGGGGTTGGACTAGAAGATCTCCAAGGTCCCTTCCAACTCTGTTATTATATTATATAAGTTCTGTCTTTGAAGATTCCCTGATCCAATGTTTCTCCCTAATTTTAAATTTTTCACGTGCTAATCCTATACATGTTTAATCAAAAGTAAATAGATGTGAGCTCTCTCAGGCTTGTCTATGGAGATTCTCAATCACCCAGGTTATAGTTTTCCCAAAGTTGCTTTTTCCAAAAGGCAATTGGACTTTCTTGGGTTTTTTTTTTTTTAAATTTGAAAACATTTCGCTTCTCATCCAAGAAGCATTTTTAATTCTAAATTGACTGGTTCCCCACTAATCAGTTAGAACTGAAGAAGCTTCTTTGGATGAAAAGTGAAACCTTTTCAAAGAAAAAAACAACTAAGTCCACTTGCCTTTGGAAAAAGCACCTTTGGGACCCTTTGAGGCTTGTTGGCCGCCAACACTGACAACATATTTATATCATATTATATGCTCGCTGGTTTGTTTAGTGCCAATTTCCAATCAGGCAGGCTATAATAAATACATTAGTATAACGAAGCAAAACATACAATTTCTCACTTGCCCACTTGATTTTCCTGCTTAACTAAGCAACTAATTTTGATTCAGCATTCCTCAGTCAACAAGTGCATTGAAAATTTGTGTTGAAGTTCCCTAGATGGGCATAAGACTGTAGCCTAATGCAGGGTTTCTGGACCTTGGAATTAGTCAATGCATCTTAAAGTTTCCAAGGCTGAGAAACACTGATCTAACACTGGGCCCCTTTGTCTGGGATTACAATTTTTTTTTTAAGCAGTCAGATTTATTGCTGAGCGAACATCCATTTGGGTCTGTGAGTCTTGCTGAAGATGGAAGCATTTCCCTCTTACTTCCTCTCAATCCTAACAAGGTTTTAAATATTGTGGGTGTGTTAATTGTGCAGCGTGATAGTCAAATGTAGGCAGATTTGTAGGATATTAGACAATCTTGTTTTATACCTGGAAACAAATACCGTACTTTTCAGAGTATAAGATACATTCCCCCCCCCCCACAAAAAAAGAGGGTGGAAATATCAATGGGTCTTATACACCAAATACAACCATTTTTGGCCTTCTGAAATCTCACTTTGCACCTTGCAAAAAATGGGCCTGTTTTTCACAAAAATGGGGCATACAGAGGGTTTGGGAGGCCTGCAGAGAGGTCCTGGGGCCTGGAGAGGGCAAAAACTGGATGCGTAGGGGGTTTGGGAGGCCAAAAAGGGGCCCATTTTATTTTGGTTTTTTTGCAAAAATAGGGCATGCAGAGGGTTTGGGAGGCCTGCAGAGTGCTCCTGGGGACCAGGGAGGGCAAAAATTATTTTTTTCTTGTTTTCTTCTTTTGCTGCATCTTATATTCCAGTTCGTCTTATAGTTTGAAAAATACAGTATAGAAAAATATAGTAACCCCCCCCCCTTTTATTTCTTTCTAGTTAACTCCTTGCAATAAAAAGCAAATCAGGGCTGATGAGAAGTTTCCTTCTTTCGTGACATAGGATCATGAAATCATATACCTTTCCATTACATCTTCCTTTTAACTTTTCTGATTAACCCAAGGAGCAAATACAAAGCAATAGGTTCTAAGAGACTAAATGAATGCCTCTGATTTGAGATATGGAGTAGAATAGTTAAATGGATTTGGAGGAAAGTGAGATGGTTAATCTTCATGTAATTGGACTTTGATAAAAAGGTAAAGGTTCCCCTCACACATATGTGCTAGTCATTCCCAACTCTAGGGGGCGATGCTCATCTCCATTACAAAGCCGAAGAGCCAGCACTGTCCGAAGACGTCTCCGTGGTCATGTGGCCAGCATGATTAAATGCCAAAGGTGCACAGAACGCTGTTACCTTCCCACCAAAGGTGGTCCCTATTTTTCTAATTGCATTTTTTACGTGCTTTCGAAATGCTAGGTTGGCAGAAGCTGGGACAAATAACGGGAGCTCACCCTGTTACACGGCACTAGGGATTCAAACCGCTAAACTGTCGACATTTTGATTGACAAGCTTATCGTCTTAGCCACTGAGCCACCGTGTCCCACTGGACTTTGATAGTCCAGGATAATTACAATGTGATTCTGTAGATAATTCTTGCGGCCTGTCCTTTACTATAGAAACCTTCAAGGTTGCAGTTAGCTGAATCACCTCCATAGGTGATTGCTGAATTTCTCCCAGAAAGTTTGTGCACTGGCAAGATCACAAGCTATCGTTTCAATTGGATGGCAAGAATTTATTCAACTTCCAGTACAGCGTAGCACAAAAAGTATCCCTACCAATAGTTGGTCCATCTGTGACTCATAACTCCTGATATCCCTGCTCATAGTATCATGCAATGGTGGGATTCAATTTTTTTTTACTACCGGTTCTGTGAGCGTGGCTTGGTGGGCATGGCAGGGTAAGGATACTGTAAAATCTCCATTCCCTCCCCACTCCAGGGGAAGGTTACTGCAAAATCTCCATTTCCTCCCGATCAGCTGGGACTCGGAGGCAGAGAATAGATGGGGGCGGGGCCAGTCAGAGGTGGTATTTACCAGTTCTCTAAACTACTCAAAATTTCTGCTACCAGTTCTCCAGAGCTGGTCAGAGCCTGCTGCATACCACCTCTTGTATCATGGGATCCTTTCAGCTTCCCTTACAGCAACTGGTCGGGGGTTTGCTTGTGTTTATGTTTATGAAATCGTCAATAAGCAAGCCAAAACTGAATTCAGCAAGAGGACAGAGCTTTACTTCTGAACTGAATGCTAATTCCCACAATGACCCTTCAGTCAACTGGAGACTGGAGCAAATTAGTCAACTGGCTAATTTGCAGAACTGAAGTTCTTCATACTGTGGTCAAGAAAATGCTTGTGAGCTGTTTCAAAAAGATTTCTGAGGCGTTGGAAAACAATAGCATTGACTCTCTGGAAATGCTCTTCATATCCTTTACCAATATCTTTCTGTTCCCCCACTTCCTTCCTTCATGGACTATATAAAGTCCAGATGCTGATCTGTGATTTTTTTTTGTCTCCAGCAGTGACATCTGTCTCCTTGGCAGCCTCTCCCTTCATTCATTTCGGCTCACGCTGTAACTGTCTTTAGGCTGTGAAATGATTAGGATGCTGATGTGATATCTTATTCACTTGGATGCTGATGCTTTAAGCCAACTTGTGGTGTGCTTTGTTATGATCCTCCAGCAATTTTGTGTAATTGTAAATGCTTGCGAAGAGCATTTCTGCATGAGGAAAAGTCATGCACAGGTTGAGAGATGGTGACGTGATATCCAAAAACTACTGTATATAACGGTAAGGTAACTAAAATGACACATGACAATGAGTAAAATAAGAAATTCATAGGACAATGCTGACTCAGTTAAGGTTGGAACTCACGTATCCGTGACCTCCTCCAATGTTTTCTTAATAATATTAAGTTGGCATTAGATCAATGTATAATTTCTCTTCCTTGGATTATAACTCCTATGATTTCCCCATCACTGAAGTTACCAGTTGGGGTTAATAAAATGTGGACTTCAACACTATTTGGAGGAAACTGTTTTCACGGTCCTAAAATTCATGTAGGTCAGCAAAGTCAGTTGGTAGATCTTATGGTGGGAGAATGATTGACCTGCTTGATCAAGTCATATCAAGTTGAGGTCTTGCCATAGAGTAATGTTTCTCAAACTTGGAAACTGTAAGATATCTGAACCTCAACTGCCAGAATTCCCCAGCCAGCAAGTTGTCTGGGGAATTCTCAGAGTTGAGGTCTAGACACTGTCAAAGGTTGACAGTGCCATAGATCATTTTAAAAAATAAAATAGGTGGTACAATGGAAAATGCTAGATAAGGAACAGTCTGAAAACTTATTAGCTCTTTTGACATCTCCATAAATATAAGACTAGTTTAGTGGTGAAATTCTTTTTTTTTTTTACTACCAGTTCTGTGGGCATGGCTTGGTGGGCGTGATGTGGTGTGGCTTGGTGGGCGTGGCTTGGTGAGCATGGTAGGGGAAGGATACTGCAAAATCTCCATTCCCTCCCCACTCCTGGGGGAAGGATATTGCAAAATCTCCATTCTCACCCCACTCTGGGACCAGCCAGGGGTGGTATTTGCCAGTTCTCTGAACTTCTCAAAATTTCCACTACCGGTTCTCCAGAACCTGTCAGAGCTTGTTGAATTTCACCCCTGGACTAGCTTCTTTTTCAAGTTGGGAACCATAGTTTGCATGAACATCAGAGGATGGGCATCAGAGGATAATGTGTATGAAGATCAGAGGTGGGTTTCAGCAAGTTCTGACCAATTCTGGAGAACCGGTTGTGGAAATTTTGATTAGTTTGTAGAACCGATAGTAAAAATTCTGATTGGCCCTGCCCTCATCTATTCTCTGCCTCCCAAGTCCCAGCTGATTGGGACAAAGTGGGGATTTTGCAGTAACCTTCTCCTGCCACGCCCACCAAGCCAGGCCCACCAAGCCATGCCATACCCACCAAGCCATGCCCACAGAACCGGTAGTAAAAAAATTTGGAACCCACCACTGATGAAGATGGCACAATGTCATCAGAATAGGAAGGAGAAAATTATCACTCTGGGTGCACAAGGATCATAATACAACTTGTCCGCCATTGATGTTTGCAACAAAGCCCAGATTACAGTAGTCTTAATTAAGTATGAGTCTGCAAATAAAATGCAAAAAGATTCCTTGCCATTTCTAGGACTTCTTTGCACAAACCAAATTATTATTATTATTATTTTTTCCTCAGAATGTTCCACCCTCTTGATTTCATGACAATTCCATGTTGCCCCAGAGTTCCATCAGGCATGAGAAGTCATATTTACAGACTGATATCTTCTTCTGCAAAACTGTCATCCTGGTGCAAAAATTCTGTAAGCATCTTGGCCTTTCACAGGTTATGCAGTCGAAATAATGAGTGGTGTTGAACCCAGAACAATCAGAGTGTTTTGGTCACCTGGAGCACTTTGTAATCAGCCAATTAAATCTCAGAAGAAGTAACTCTGAATGTAAAGTGCTCAAAACAAAGCATGATGTGTCGAGGGCGTTTTATTTGGGCATCAGAATAAAATACTCAAGCTCATTTGTTCCAACTTGTAATGTTAGGACAGAAGTTTCCAAAGGACTTTGTTTTGTTCCAAGGTTCAAAAATCCATTTTATCCTCACCACTACTAGTTTTGTAATATTCCTCTAGTTGTTGATAATCCTAAATATCTATGTCCTGGAACAAGGTACCATATTTTTGGAGTATAAGATGCTCTGGATTATAAGACGCACCTACCTTTTTGGGTGAGGCAAACAAGAAAAAGAAATCTGCCTCTGCCTCCCAGCAATTTTGCCTCATTGCAGCAAACAGCAAATAGCCTGCTTTACTTTCATTTTCGTTTTCAGCATAGCTTGATTAGCACACACAAAAAAAAAACTGCTCCCAGCAATTTACCTCCTTGCAGCAAGCAGCAGAGGCTCACGCAGCACTAGGCAATGACAATCCCTGCAGCCTGAAACAGCTGAAAGTTGGGTGGCTGATCCAACAGACTATCAACTTGTGCTAATTAGGCTGTGCAGAAGTTGAAATGGGCTGTTTCTTCTTGCTGCTTGCTGCAAGGAGGTAAATTGCTGGGAGGCAGAGGCCAAAGGCTGGGGGCCAGTGGGTGGGTGGGGCTACATTTGGGGTATAAGGCGCACCCAAATGTTCACCTGCTTCGGGGGGGGGGGGAAGGTGTGTCTTATACTCCAAAAAATACGGTATTTCTTATTTTAGTCCATGAAAATAACAGTCCATCTGTTGAGTATTGCAATTTAATTTCTCTGATTGCAAACAAATTCTTATGCTAGGCTTTTGTCATTGGTTCCGATATTTAATTCATGGGATGCAATCCTGGGAATTTGCCTAGCAAAGCAAAATCCACAAAATAAAGTTGCTGCTTTTTCTGGCAGTCTCACAAAATGTATGTAAATCATCCCCTGGTGCCTCTTCATCCTCTTTTATCATTATTGCTACTGGTACAGATGTTTCGTAGCCAATTCTTTCAACTTCTGAATGGACGCCAGGCCCTCCTGTGAACGGGCGATGTGCCAGAAAAGATTTCTGCAAATAATGGCACTTAAAAAACTCACCTCCTTTCCTTTTTTTCAAGATGTTTAACCCAAAAGGCACGATGCAATGGAAGCTAGCTGTAGAAGGAGCAATGATGCAACTTTTTGCTTTGCTTATATTCCTTTCTGCTTCTCGGATTGGCTGAGCCATTCGCATCACATGCACGATGGAATCCAATTAAAATTAACAGGCTGTAACCTGGAGGTTGGGGATGCAGTGGCTCAGTGGCTAAGACGCTGAGCTTGTTGATCCGAAAGGTTGGCAGTTCAGCAGTTCGAATCCCTAGTGCTGCATAATGGAGTGAGCTCCCGTTACCGGTCCCAGCTTCTGCCAATCTACTAGTTCGAAAGCACATTAAAAAATGCAAGTAGAAAAATAGGGACCACCTTTGGTGGGAAGGTAACAGTGTTCCATGCGTCTTTGGCGTTTAGTCATGTTGTCTCCATGACTATGGAGACATCTTCGGACAGCACTGGCTCTTCAGCTTTGAAACGGACATGAGCACCGACCCCTAGAGTCAGGAATGACTAGCACATATGTGCAGGTGGAACTTTTACCTTTACCTTTAACCTGAAGATTTTGGGCCAGCCCTATTTCAGTTTTACTTTTCTTCCTCCATAGTAGACATGCTTAATTTATTTGTTTGTTTGTTTGTTTGTTTGTTTGTTTGTTTGCTTCGATTTATAAACCACCCTTCTCCAACTGGACTCAAGGCGGTGAACAACCAGAATAAAACATGATATACAAAAATTAAAACAATTTTAATAATATTAAATATTTTCGGCCAACAATTAAAACAGTCCAATTTAAGATCAATTCCAATTTAAAACAGAGGATGGGATCAAGCCAGCCCGGCTAGATGAAACAAGTGGGTTTTAAGGGCCCGACAAAAAGTCCGGAGGTCTGATATCCTGCGTATCCCCGGGGGTAGGTCATTTCAGAGGGCGGGAGCCACCACAAGGAAGGCTCTCCCCCTGGGGGTCACCAGCCGACATTGTCTGGTCGACGGCACCCTGAGGACGCCCTCTCTGTGCGAACGTACTCGCTGGTGGGAGGCTATTGGCGGCAGAAGGCGGTCTCGCAAATACCCAGGCCCTAAGCCATGGAGCGCTTTAAAGGTGGTCACCAACGTCTTGAAGCGCACCCAGAAGACCACTGGGAGCCAGTGCAGGTCACGCAAGACAGGTGTCAAATGGGAGCGCCCCGTCGCTCCCATAATCCCCCGTGTGGCCGCATTCTGGACCAGTTGGAGCCTCCAGGTGCACCCCAAGGGGAGCCCCATGTAGAGAGCATTGCAGTAGTCCAGGTGGGAAGTGACGAGAGTGTGAGTGACCATGCGTAGGGAGTCCCATAGCATAATGCCTCATTCTCACCACATCATGACTCTACATATCTACTGGGAAAGTATCCACCTGTGAATGTTTCTTCTGTGAGGGAAGTGGGTGTTTTTTTTTTAAGATAAATAAACAAGCAATAAATAAATTAGTGAAACTTAGAGGACTTTAGTTGACTAGATTAATGTCAGGTGTGCAAAATCAAGACAACAATTAAGATGGTTTATTGCTCAAGCTTGTTAGTCAACTAATGGTCAACACTAATTTTGCACTAGAATTCAAAAGGGGTTGGTGTCATGCCCTATCATATAATTTTTATATATACTGTTGTTGCTCTCTAGCCCCATCCAGTAGCTGGAGGGACAAATATCTATTTTGAAGCTGATCCAACCTCTTTATCTATCAGCCCGCACTCTCAAAACAAGTGCATGCTGGAAAGCCAGACTCCATTTTCCTTTAGCATTTGGAGGAAGCAGAAGCACAAAGAAGAATCCAGCTTAATTTGTGGCAGAAGGTCATCCAAGAACAAACCCACATCCCACACCCAAAGCGTGGGTGGTGAGATTTAGATTACTTGTATTTATTAATTGTTATGTTCAGTAGTAATTTAATACTATCTGTCTTGTATTTGGTTCTCATTGTATCCCTATTTTCCCCAGTTTCATCATATCCTGTTCTTTCAATAGTGCATTCAGATCTATGTACTTGGTCTGTTTTATTGGAGGATAGGTGGGTTTAGCTACATGTCGAGCTGCACCCTAACTAATGTGTAGCGAGGACAGAACAGTTGGACTTAGACCATTTTTTAAAATTTGATTTATATGCCGCCCTTCTCCGAAGACTCAGGGCGGCTTACAATGCGTTAAGCAATAGCCTTCATACTTTTGTATATTTATACAAAGTCATCTTATTGCCCCCACAAACTGGGTCCTCATTTTACCTACCTTAGAAAGGATGGAAGGCTGAGTCAACCTTGAGCCTGGTGGGATCCGAACTTACAGTAATTGCAGACAGCTGATGTTAATCACAATGCTTTAGTCTGCTGAGCCATCAGGCCCGAACATAACAACTCTAGGCTCATTCCAGTCTTGATGCCCCCCCCCAGGCTCTGCCTGCTTTTCTCCTACATCAACATATAATTGTGAAAGCACTGTAAACTCGGTGTTGTCTCCAAATAAGCACAATTTCTGAGACATCTTAGGTAAATTCCATTCCAGTGTACTAGGGCACAATTCCAGCCAAGGCTAATAAATTTTTATAATTGATAATATTGCCATACTGAAATTTGACTGAGCCAATTGGCTTGAAACTACATTGGCTGGCTTAGTTTTCTGGGTATCACAAAATCCTTTGTGATCAAGAATCAGAAATGGAATAAGGAGGGAAAAGAATAGGCTAATTAAGAACTCTGGATTTTGAAGCATCGTATCAACTATTTCTCAAATGTTAACCAACCCATTTGAAACAGGGAATTAAGTAAGTTAGTTCATTTCATTTGCTGCAGTCAAAGACAAGCTGACACACTAAATGTATACATAAAAAGTTATTGTCATTGTCAAAACAACATTACAAAAACTAACTGTTCTTTAAACTAAGAACTCAAAGCATTGTCCTTCCTTTATTTTTGCGAAGTAGAATTTTGTGGCCAATTACCCATAATTAAATATTTTTGAGTTAATAGACATAGCCACAGGTAAGAAAATCCTGTTGCATTTGGAAACAGAAAGAAAAGAGGGTCCCTTAATCCCAGGAGAAGCACTTTTCATGAGTCTGCCAAGGTGTATGTTCAACTCAGGGGGGTAGACCTGGAAAAGGTGGTCCAGGTAGAAGATGGAAATCTAATCCCATGAGATAATGGATTTGCCTAAATGTGGATCCATCCTATGAGCCATGGTGGTGCAGTGGTTAGAGTGCAGTACTGCAGGCTACTTCTGCTGACAGCCGGCTACCTGCAATTTGGCAGTTCAAATCTCACCAGGCTCAGGGTTGACTCAACCTTCCATCCTTCTGAGGTGGGAACACTGAGGACCCACAATTGTTGGGGGCAATATGCTGACTTAGAGAGGGCTGTAAAGCATTGTGAAGTGGTATATAAGTCTAAGTGCTATTGCTAAATGCTATTGTCTGGATTATATCGTCCCCCCCAGTCCTCTCTTCCCAGTATGAATCAGGCCAGTTTTGGCTTCTACCCAAAGCTCATGCATGAATCTGTCTTTATTTCCATCACTCTATGCCACATGTTCCCGTGTCTCATCTTTCTTTTAGAAGCAGTTTGTGATTTGTAATTCACACATTTGAAACTGTGGACTTTGTGAGAAACTAAAAACAGATTATCAACTCCCTGCAAAAGAGAATTTTGACAGAAGTAAAAGCTCAACTGGTTTCTGGCTATTCACCAATTCAAATCCAAATTTCTCACAGACTGTCATACCTACCAACTGTACTGATTTAGCAAGGTCACGTGTTGAATTTTAAGTTGTTGAATTAAACAATGTATCCACCTTGTAGCAAACTTTCCTTTCGGATCTAGGAAGCCAATGAAATTGTGTGCATCCACCAGGCACACACAGGGTTTGGGTATCCAGATGTTCTGAATGACAACTCCCAGAAATCCTAACCAGCCTGGCAATAGGGAGAAATGATGCACCATGTGGTTTTTCCAACATCTGGAGTGCTGCAATGTTGTATTCCCACAAGGACAAGAATCCAACTTTTTTCTCAGAGTGATAGAAAAGTTTCTTTCGGCATCAGTGTCTGAGGAAAGTGCAATTCTGAAATTCTGATTCTTTCCCCAGTTCTATTCCTGCTTACCTCTGGTCTCCAGAACAGGAAGCCATTTAGAAGATTGTAAGGTAAAGGTGGCTCAGTGGCTAAGACCTGAGCTTGTCAATTGAAAGGTCAGCAGTTCAGCGGTTGGCTAAGATGCTGAGCTTGTTGATCGAAAGTTCGGCAGTTCAGCGGTTCAAATCCCTAGTGCTGTGTAACGGGGTGACCTACCGTTACTTGTCTGAGCCACTATGTGCTATACGAGAAGATTGTACTTGCATAGGAGATTGTACTGTTAAGTCATCCTTCCATTCTTCCAAGGTGGGTAAAATGAGGAGCCAGATTGTTGGGGGCGATATGCTGACTCTGTAAACCACTTAGAGAGGGCTGTAAGGCACTGTGAAGTGGTATATAAGTCTAAGTGCTGGTGCTATTGCTATTAGAGATTATTGTTCAGAGCTCTAAAATAGGCATTTTTGGAATAAATGTTGCCGTAAACTTTCAGTAGTAAGTCCCCTGCTGATTAAAGAAGATATTTGTTCTTCTGATGAAACACAATTGTCATTCAGTAGACTGCCCATAGATTGCAGTGGGCCTGACGAGTCCAGTAAACAGAGCAGGAGAAGAGCCCACTAAATCTTCCTGATTAATCACGTACACATGGTAGACTCAACCTGAATCTTCCACCCACTCCTGTCATGCTTAAGACTTGATGAAGTGAACGGAATAGCAATCTTATAAGACAACAACGACTCTCAATGCCTCATACTGGTCTAGCCTTAATAAATAAAGCCAAAAACATAGATAGCAATTTGCTATTGGAGTGAATTCTAAGAAAAGGAAGGGTTGAGTCCAGTAAACAGGGAGATTTGGAGCTTACGGATCGACTCTCCATCTTGACTGTGACAAGTGCATGGAATTTCAGTCCCTATAGATGATAATGAATTACATCATCCATCACTGCTAGTTTGGATGTCTGGAGATGCAAAGCGATAGAAACCGGGAACATCAGCCTGGTTGTCTGTCCTTCACCCAGTTGTAGCCCATTGAAGTCAGTGAGTTTCCCATACAGAAACAGCTTGGGTGATAGAAACGTCTGCTTTTGATAGTATCTCTCTCTCTCTCCCCTCCCCTCTCCTACTCCCTCTCCTTCTCCCTCTTCCTCTCCCAAATGGGATCAGATCAGGGGTGGTATTCAGCCAGTTTGGATCAGTTCACCCGAACTGGTAGTGGAAATCATGGGTGGGCCCACCTCTGCCCAAGCTCTATGCCATCTTATTTAGGCATGTTTTTTTGAGGACAGGTGGATGCAGGGAAGGTGGGCACATGGGTGCATGCGTGAACTGGGCATGTATGCGTGCGAAGCAAGTGCAGAAATGGCGTGAACCAGTAGCAACATAATGTGAATCAGAGGTAGGTTTCAGCAGGTTCTGACCAGTTCTAGAGAACCGGTAGCGGAAATTTTGAGTACTTCGGAGAACCGGTAGTAAAAATTCTGACTGGCCCTGCCCCCATCTATTCTCTGCCTCCCAAGTCCCAGCTGATTGGGAGGAGATGGGGATTTTGCAGTAACCTTCCCCTGGAGTGGGGAGGGAATGGAGATTTTTACAGTATCCTTCCCCTGAACGCCTGCCAAGCCACGCCCACCAAGCCTTGCCATTCCTACCAAGCCACACCCACAGAACCGGTAATAAAAAAAATTGAAATCCACCACTGATGTGAATCCCACTGCTGGATCAGACCCATAAGACACCTATCCCAAAATCATCACCTTTTCTGCATCTTCTTGTGTCTTGAGAAGAAAGAAGAGAACGGACTTGATTTATAAATGGCTTTCCACCTACAGGCTGCTCAAAGGCGCTATTAGATCCTAAAGCATTCAAAACAAAGCTGTGGTGGCACAGTGTTTAGAATGACATTTTGCCGGCTAATTCTGCCCACTGCCAGGAGTTCGATCCTGACTGACTCAAGGTTGACTTAGCCTTCTACCCTTCTGAGGATTAGGGTTAGGTTAAAATGAGGAGCCTGGTCATTGGGAACAATATGCTGATCCTGTAAACTGCTTATAAAGTACTATGGAGGAGTATATACAATAAGTCTGGGTGCTGTTGCTATTGCTAAAATTTAATAGAAATCAGAACATCTAATTTCAGGTTACCCCTTACCATACAAATTACTGACCAGACATCTTGCAATGTTCAAAGACCATTGCTTGACCTTTGCTAGTACAAAATGAACAAAGGACACAAGCTTTTCTTTTTTGATCCTTCTTAACCTAAAATAGCTTTGAACTATGATGCTGGAGAAGACTCTTGCGAGTCCCTTGGACTGTAAGGCAATCAAACTGGTCAGTCTTAGAGAAGATCAACCCTGACTGCTCTTTAGAAGGCCAGATCCTGAAGATGAAACTCAAATACTTTGGCCACTTCATGTGAAGGAAGGACTCACTGGAGAAGAACCTAATGCTGGAAACGATTGAGGGCAAAAGAAGAAGAGGATAGCAGAGAATGAGCTGGCTGGCTGGAGTCACTGAAGCAGGTGGCGTGAGCTTAAATAATAGAGGATAATAGAGGCCAGGAAGGCCTGGAGGAACATTGTCCATGGGGTCGTGATGGGTCAGACACAACTTCGTAACCAACAACAACAAATCTAAAATACTAACACACTTACACCCTGTTGCGGAACGAGGAAGGAGCTGTGGCCCTGTGGCATCTTCCCACTTAAACTTTTAAAAGAAAAACCCTTATAAAATATTTTAAAATATTCCAGTGAGACCTGCCACTTGATCCATTCCAAAAGAGCTATATCTCCAGGTTTCCTTTGTCTATGGCCAGCTCCCGAACTGCCCCTGTTTTAATCTCTCTCGCAATGTTGGGAGGAATAACTAATCTAATGGCATCGCTAACTCAACAGTCCAAGAAAGGAAATAAAGAGGATAGCAGAGAGCAGTATTTTTTTTTCTTAGCCGTTTACCAGCCTTTCTTTAATTTATTTTTAATTAAAAGAATGTGTAAAAATTGCAATTGGATAGGACAAAAAAAGCTTAAGAGGTGTGAAAGGAAGCGGGTGGTTTACTCCAGGGATGGGGCAGCTACTTCTCCTAACTCCTGCAAATCTTGAGAGAGGCGCCATTGATTTTGCAAGATGGACTAATATATTCTCATTGTCTTGATGCCTTCTGTGATACAATGTAATAAAAAAGGCTGATTTTATTTGGGAGGGGGCTCTTAATTTTTTGATTGTCACGGAGCGCACTGTGAGTCTGATTTAACAGCGCATAAAAGCTGGATATGGGACTCCCATATTAATCTTCTAGGCAGGGAGCCAAATGTTTAAAGTGTTCCTTCCATAAAGCATATTACAGGCACAGATCTTCCCAAATTTCCCTCGTCAAACATTAGCTGCCTTGTTTACTCAAGACAGTCCATTTGTACACACCGAACGGAGATTCGCCTTTTTAAAAATTTAAGAGCAGCGAGTATCCATTAATCAGTTATGACAATCATTGTCAAAGCAATCAATAAGAAAGGAATCTGCATTAATTCAAATAATATTGATAGCTGGGCGAGCTTTGCATCGGTCTTCTGTGAAATAAGAAAAATGAGACATCTTCTTAAAAAATCAATATTTTCCCGTTTATGTCACTCACTTGAAGTGTATCAGTAATATATTACTTTGCAGTGTGGGTATCAGTGGCCTCGGAGATGTCGAGTTATCTTAATATTTATATTCAAGGAAAGTGGAGAAAAAAACTCCTCTTCCAACGGCGAATTACTCAAAAGTACTAGGATTCCCATATTGCACGGCTCCCCATCCTGCGTCCATTTCCTTGAACTGAGTAAAATTTGCACAGGTAGTCCCTGGCTTACAACATTTTCGATGGCACTGAAAAATGTGACTTATGACTGTTTTTCACAGTTACGAGCATTGCAGTTACGATCCCCGTGATAAAAAAAAATTCAGATGCTGGACAACTGGTTCATATTTATAATGGTTACTGGATCCCAAGGTCACGTGATCCCTTTTTTTGAGATCTTCTAGCAAGCAACGTCAATGGGGAAAGCCAGATTTACTCTACAACGGGGTTGCTAACTTATCAAGCGCAGTGATTCACGTAACAACTGGGGCAAGAAAAGTTGTAAAACGGGACTTAACCAATGTCTCACTTAACCTTAGTGATTTTGGACTCAGTTGTGATCGTAAATCAAAGACTACCTGTATATGAATCATTAGTGGCTGAATGCATGATTTATAATCCACACTTAAGAAAACCTGGCCCATCCTATCTTATTCCCAAGAGCCACAGTGGCACAGTGGTCAGAGTGCAGTACTGCAGGCTACTTCTGCTGACTCCCGGCTGCCTGCATTTTGGCAGTTCGAATCTCACCAGGCTCAAGGTTGACTTAGCCTTCCATCCTTCCAAAGTGGGTAAAATGAGGAGCCAGATTGTTGGGGAGCAATAGGCTGACTCTGTAAACCGCTTAGAGAGGGCTGTAAAGCACTGTAAAGCAGTATATAAGTCTAAGTGCTATTGCTATTAAGAGCAACGTGATCAACCTAGTCACCAGAAGAATCCTTATCTTCTTTCCGGTCCAGACATCCAGAAAAGTTGTACAGGTGTCTGTGCTAAACAGCGAAAGGAACAAGTTGCAGAATTACAGCATCCATTCATCACAAAAGGAGCATTTTAATTGGTTATAGGTGGGGAAATATCTGCCTGACAGTCAGTTGCTCACTTTTCACGTAAGGCCTTTGCAGCTTCGGTGCCTAATCTTGTTTAGTATAGGCAAAGTAATTTGACATGAAAGTACCTCGATGGCTGCTGAAAATTAATTGCCAATTAAAAAAGAAAAATGTTTGTGCTACTCTATAAACAAGCCAACGTATAAACCTTTCAGTCTTGTTCCTTTATTTATGTCTTTGTAGATCTGGTTTCGAGCTATTTGCATACAATTTACAAATTCACATTATAATTCTCTGGTATATTTATGATTTTATAGTTGTATATATTTTACCTCAATGAAAAATATTTATTTCGGTGGGCTGCTGTTGCTTATTATTTAACAAAAGCATTTCATTACATTTGATAGTTTATGTGTCTTCTTTACAATGAGGGATTTTTTTTTTATTTCCAAGGTGCAAGAAAGATATGCTTTTAGCTTATAAACAGTATAATACATTCTTCCTGAACTTTCTACGTCTCCAGGAGCTCTTTGAGAATAAATAGAACCAACAAAAGTAAAATAAATAAGGGAAGAAACTCCTTGTTTCATGGATACAAAGCACATCATTTGGGACTGCAATGCCCAAATGTCTCAATGCTTTCTAGATTCCAGTACTAGAAATTGTAAAAAAAAACAGTTCCAAGCAATTGAAATCTGAAAAATCCAGAATTTTGGAAATGTCATGGATAATTTATATTGATATTGTTTCTGGATTGCTTATTTGTACTCTTATGACTATCATTAAGTAGTGTACCTTATGATTCTTGATGAATGTATATAATTTATATTGATATTGTTTCTGGATTGCTTATTTGTACTCTTATGACTATCATTAAGTAGTGTACTTTATGATTCTTGATGAACGTATATTTTCTTTTATGTACACTGAGAGCATATGCACCAAGAAAAAAATCGTTGTGTCAAAGATCAAACTTGGTCAATTAAAAATAAATTCTAATGTTTGAAAGGAAGAGAAGGACCAGGGGAGGCATGATAGCAGCGTTTCAATATTTGAGTGGCTGTCACAGAGAGGAAGGGGTCAACCTATTTTCCAAGACACCCGAAGGCCAGACAAGGAATATTGGATGGGAACTGATCAAGGAGAGATTCAACCTAGAAATAAGAAGGAACTTTCTGACAGTGAGAACTATCAACCAATGGAACAGCTTGCCTTTGGAAACTGTGGATGCACCATCACTGGAAGCTTTGAAGAAGAGACTGGACTGCCATCTTGCACGAATGGTGTAGGGTCTCCTGCTTGGGTGGGGATTTTGGACTACAAGACCTCCAAGGTTCCTTCTAACTCTGTTATTCTAAGTATTTCTGCTGTTAAAGGGGAATTAAATTTATTGTTCATGCACTTATTTTTCTTTTTAACCATTTTTTTAAAAATGGAGAAGAGAGAAAATATTCCTTCCTCTTGGCCAACCCAGCATCTCATGGCCAACTCAAGTTCCATTCACTTGCAGACAAAAACCAACTGAAAACAGAGATTGTGAAAGAGGAGAGAGTTATGTACAGAAAAACAAAGGTGAAATAAATAGAAGAAGTTCTAGACACATGATTGAAGCACCAGAAAAGTATTGATCCATCAAGAACCAGCAAGTACAGTTATGACACCATTCTGATGCCCTTGATATGCAAGCATAAAATGCAACAATCAAAGATAAACATCTTTCATGAATTTCCATGGATGCAAGGTAGACTGACACATACCTGACCATCTTATTAATGGGGCCACAGCAGTACCTGGAGTCTGGAGGAAACTCAGAGATCTGAGTTGTCTAGTTTAATGAAAAGAAGGACCAGGGGAGATACGATAGCAGTCTTCTAATATCTCAGGGGCTGACGCAAACAAGAGGGAGTCAAGCTAGTCTCCAAAGCACCTGCGGACAGGACAAGAAGCAATGGGTGGAAACTAATCAAGGAGAGAAGCAACTTAGAACTAAGGAGAAATTTCCTGACAGTGAGAACAATTAACCAGCGGAACAACTTGCCTGCAGAAGTTGTGAATGCTCCAACACTGGAAATTTTTAAGAAGATGTTGGATAACCATTTGTCTGAAGTGGTGTAGGGTTTCCTGCCTAAGCAGAGGATTGGACTAGAAGACCTCCAAGGTCCCTTCCAACTTCTATTCTATTCTATTCTATTCTATTCTATTCTATTCTATTCTATTCTATTCTATTCTATTCTATTCTATTCTATTCTATTCTATTCTATTCTATTCTATTCTATTCTATTCTATTCTATTCTATTCTATTCACAAGACACACCAACCAGTAAGTGCAGTTATGACCATTCTGATGCCCTTGATATGCAAGCATAAAATGCAACAATCAAAGATGAACATCTTTCATGAATTTTCATGGATGCAAGGTAGCCTGACACACACCTGACCATCTTATTGATGGGGCCACAGCAGTACCTGGAGTCTGGAGGAAATTCAGAGATCTTCTCACAATGGCCTTTAAAAAGCACCCCAGGTTGCTGGCACACTCCCAAACAGCAACTTGGAGATGATCATCATGAAAGTGCTTAGACAGGCAGTTCTGTCGTCATTTCACCACCGAGGCCACAAGGCAGAGATAATATAAATATAACACAAAGAAGAAGGAAGCAGATGGAAGGCGGTCAAGAGAGGACCATTTATAAAGGCTCTTTCCAGGGGTGGCCAAGGTGTGCTGGAAATAATTAGACTCCATAGGTACATTAAGAGATCATTAAAGCAATAGTTTTCACTTGCCAAGTTAGGGTTGCTAAGGGAGCAAACTCTTGTACAACTGTCATGGAAAGCTGCCTAACAGGCTGTTGGTCCATTTAGCTCTATATTGTTCAGAGCAGGATTGGGTTAGGGTTAGGGTTAGGGTTAGGGTTAGGGTTAGGGTTAGGGTTAGGGTTAGGGTTAGGGTTAGGGTTAGGGTTAGTGTTAAGGTTAAAGTTAAGGTTAGGGTTAGGGTTAGGGTTAGGGTTAGGGTTAGGGGTCAGCAACCTGTGACTCTGGAGCCGCATGTGGCTCTTTCACCCCTCTGCTGCGGCTCCCTGTCACTCAAAATATGCATCACAATTGCCAATGTGCGACACCCACCAGCACGTGATTTATTGAGCTTTTCAACCCCTGGTAGGCCAACCATGGATAAATCCAAGAAAATAAAAGTTACAGAAGAAAACAGAACATTTAATTCAACTCCATATGCTAGTTTTGTGGCTGCTCAAGAAATAGTCAGCACAGGAAGGGTTTTGTGGCTCCTGGTGGTTTTTTTTTCCTCTGTGGGAAACGGGTCCAAATGGCTCTTTGAGTGTTTAAGGTTGCAGACCCCTGGGTTAGGGTTAGGGTTAGGCAGTTCTGGTTTGCAGTAAATTTATCTTCTTCACTGTGGCACGAACTGACCATCACCGAGTGCAGACAGTGAAATGAAGGCAGGGCTAGCCACCCAGTGCTCCCCATCACCATTTAAGCGTTTCCTTGGCCCCAGCCCTAGCCACGTGTGCGCCCCACCCCTAACAGCTGATTCTGCATCAGACTCCAGCAAGACGCCGAAGCATGCCCAGCAGGCGCCTGGCCTGACTTTCAGTTGTTCCTGCTCTGCTGTGGCTCCAGACTCTCTGAATTGGAACTGAATTTGGTTCCATTTCCTCCTGGATGTAGGTAGGACTATTATATTTGGGCTGAGAAAATCTTTACAGCCACTAAATGACACAAAGAAATACAAGTGGTGTATTTACCAACTAGTGATGATCTAGAAGGTCCCCCCCCCCCCCGCAAAACAGGGATAGTAGCTCTAATTGAAGAAACTCAGGATCATTGCTCTATCTTTATTTTAGCTGTACCATAGCTAGTGAGGTTTGGATTCAGATATTCCTTGCCTTCCCTGAAGAATTGAAGCAGAGCTAATTAAGGTATAGTTGACCGAAATGATACAACAACGTATGGACTTAAAACCAGAGCTTTCCTTATATGTGCAAATTATGTGCACCTTAGGCAAAGCCAAGGTATCAAAAACAGAACTGGCCTATGTCTTATCTCTGGAAAGTACAGAATGGCCAAAACAGGTGCTAAAATTTGTGGCACTTCGGGGATGCCTGGACACCATTAAAAAAAAAGCACTGAATTGAAAATGATTACAGCAATAGAAAGAGATGGAAGAAGGACTAGGGAGACTGAAAGAAGGGAGAAGGAGAGAGAGGAATAGAAGAAAGGGACGAGGAGAGGAAGAAAGGGAAGGGAAACAAGAATAGGAGAGAAGGTTAGGCAAGGGGGAAGAAAGGAGGAGGGGGAGAAAAAAAGGGGAAGTAGAAAAGGAATAGGAGAGGAGGGAAGAAGAAGGTTGGAAGAATAAAAGAAGGGAGGGAGAGGAAAAGAAAGAGAAGAAAAATTGCTGTAAAACAAACAAACAAAAAAAAAAAGATGAAATGAAGAAAGGCATCCCCGAACATGTTTAAATATATTAGGATAAAGAATGAATTATTAAAAAATTAAAAGAGAATATGTATGATTAAAAATGGAGAAAATAGAATTTGAGGTCAAAAGAAGATACTGTTTATAGAAATATTAGGATTTGATTAAAAAATATGGAAAAAGAACACTTTGGCAGAAACTGTAACCAAGCAAAATATATTTAGATATGACAAATTGTATATGATATGATATGATATGCTATGATATGATCATACTCTGTTTCATAAAATATGTGGGTGTATATTAGGTGGGGGGGGGACTAATAAAAGTTGTTTAAAAAAATATGTGGCACTTACTGCAGATGATGGAAAGGATAGTATTTATCAAAGGGCAGAGAACTAGTATAGAAGATTACATACTAACTTCATTTCAGATAGAAAACATTCCTTCATCTCTTTCCAGATTGCTGCGTTCAGCCTTCATCCAACTTCTACTGTACTATATTAGGTTTTTTTCCACATCTCTAAAGTAGCCAAGATTATGACATCATGCTGAAATCTATTGACTTGTCCTATCTACCTGACCTTTGGAGGCATCTAATGAAGAATTTTTGGATGTGACACAGGTCAGGTCAGGCAAAGGTGTTTAAGAGGGTAACCTATCCAGAAGGTGCCAGTACTATAACTTGTTTCTCACCTTTTGTCAAAAATAGAAAAAAGAAGGTGTGTTTCTCTATACAAGGTGATCTCTGAAGTGCTCTTCACCAGAACTAGTCAAGTTTCATCAGTAATCTCCCTAGAATATTTCTAATGTTGTGTCTTCTTAGCAAATTAGATGGTATTTTTTAACTGCTTGGAGTATCTGAATAGCAAAATCTCTTCATTATAAGAATTGTTTGTTATAGTCCCACCATGTTGGTAGGTTTTTCTTCTTATATGGTCACATTTTCTGATAAAGGTTTTTCTCCTGAATCAATCAACCTTCCTTCCTTCCTTCCTTCCTTCCTTCCTTCCTTCCTTCCTTCCTTCCTTCCTTCCTTCCTTCCTTCCTTCCTTCCTTCCTTCCTTCCTTCCTCCCTCCCTCCCTCCCTCCCTCCCTCCCTCCCGCCCTCCTTCCTTCCTTCCTTCCTTCCTTCCTTCCTTCCTTCCTTCCTTCCTTCCTTCCTTCCTTCCTTCCTTCCTTCCTTCCTTCCTTCCTTCCTTCCTTCCTTCCTTTGCTAACATTCTTAAACATCCATCTCATCCTGGGCACCCTTTTTTTTTTTGAACTATTACCATCCGGCAGACGGTACAGAACAATAAAAAGGACAAATAGGCTGAGAAACAGCTTCTATCTCAGAGCAGTAACCATATTGAATTCTACTGTATAGTGCAATATTAATGCAATATCAGGGGTTTTCAACTCAGTTGTGAATATCAGGGGTTTTCAACTCAATAGAAAGTGAAGGATCTGTGTTTTTATATGTATAATGTACACTGAAGATGGCATTTAATTTTGTTGTATGAGGTGCAATGACAATAAAGTAAACTGTTAACTATTAACCCTTCCTTCCTTCCTTCCTTCCTTCCTTCCTTCCTTCCTTCCTTCCTTCCTTCCTTCCTTCCTTCCTTCCTTCCTTCCTTCCTTCCTCTGAAGGAAAAAGAGTTTTCTGATTGCTTTCTACTTGAGAAATTGTTAATGCAGAACAAACCCAGAGAAGCTACACAGGTCACTGGACAGTCTTTCATAAATATTCAGTGGAAACAAACATTGCTGATAGAATTCACAGATATGCTAAATAGGAATAGAGCAATTCCTGTGAAGAACACCTGTTGAGACTAACCAGCCTTCTGCTTTAATGAAGTTATACTATAAAATAATGGAAAATGATGTCAATTATTTCCCCTACCATATAATAAACTTGAATCCATAGAAGAGAAAGAGAATACATGAATTAAGCTAATAATTAGGCACTGAACTAGACTGTTAGCCTACACTACCCACGTGGCTCTTTGAGTTCCCAAGTACATTTCTGTTGAAGTATTTCAAATATCTCTTTTCAATGTTTTTTTATAATTGCAAAATCCTACTTGGTAACTTGGTTGGAACTAAGGTTGCAATAGAAGATGTTCAGTTTTGCTGAGTAAATAAATTGGAGGAGTTTGAAGAATCAGGTGACTTTTGTAAAAAGGCTGCTCTCAGTAAAACAGGTTCCTTTTGAAAAGTGTGATCTTTAAGGATCAAGTGTATAAAGCATAAATTTCTGGGCTTTCAGCAAGCGTAGTCCAACATAGACTACTAGAACTAGTAGGTCTAGACTGCAAAACTCTGCATGGCCATTAGATGGCAGCAAAGCAAAATAGAAAAATCTGTGCCCTCTACTGGTTGCCTGAGGTTTTACAACCCAGGGCAAGTTCCTGTAGCTTAAAAGCATCCACCGTGCAGATCAGGTAAGGAGTCAGTCCCTACTGTTAATTCAAACGATTATTTGAACTTAACTCAAGCTTTCGTAATGCTGTTTTAATTGTTTATTTTTCTCCATTCTTGTTTGAATATTGGAGCAGCCTTTATATCTTTTAATTAGGAATGTGTGATGGCATAATTTGTTTTCAATCTTGCCTTGGGTCTAACAGATAAATATGGAAGTGAATATTTAATACCCATTAGGGAAAAGTCCCTGTAGGGGTTGCGCATGCTTTGAAAATGATTTGGAGGAAGAGATTCCAGTCTTCTACAAGGTTGAATGCTGCATTTACCCACTCTTCATTAAAGCAGCTCCCAGCTTTATGCTCCCATGCCAGCCTGGGGAAAAAAAATATATCAGATATCTACAGTAATCCTGGGACCCCCAATTCAGCCACCTGCATATACAGGCATTCACCCTGAAAATGCTTCTTCACAAAAGGAACATTCCCAAAAATTGCCTGGCAGTTATTTTAAACCTTGACACGGGCATACCTATAGGGACACAGTGCCTCAGTGGCTAAGATGCTGAGCTTGTTGATCGAAAGGTTGGCAGTTCAGCGGTTCGAATCCCTAGCGCTGCGCAATGGGGTGAGCTCCCTCTATTTCTCCCAGAACACAGCTTCTGCCAACCTAGCAGTTTGAAAGCATGTAAAAAATGCAAGTAGAAAAGTAAGGACTACCTTTGGTGGGAAGGTAACAGCGTCCTGTGCGCCTTTGGCGTTTAGTCATGCCGGCCACATGACCACGGAGACATCTTCGGATAGCGCTGGCTCTTCGGCTTTGAAACGGAGATGAGCACTGTCCCCTAAAGTTGGGAACGACTAGCACATATGTGCGAGGGGAACCTTTACCTTTACCTTACAGGCATACCAACCCATGTTGGGATGAGCAAAAGCTAAAATATTAGCTTGGGTAGGTTAGTAATGTGGTTCAGAATAAGGCTTGGGTATATACAATTGTATATGAAGGGGGAGGGGGATGATGGCTCAGCAGTTAAAGATACTGGCAGTCCAGAAGTGAGACCCAAGCACTGCACAATGGAGTGAGCTCCCATTCTTGGCCTAGCTTCTATCCTCCTAGCAGTTTGAAAGCACACAAATATGGGTACGTTAATAACTACCACTTTGTTGGGAAGGTAACAGTGTTCTGTGTGCCTTTGGCATATAGGCCAGTGGTGGGTTGCCCCCGGTTCAGTCCGGTTCGCAAGAACTGGTAGAAAAACCGGCGGGAGGCTCCTCCCACTCACCCAGAAGTCATCAGAAGTGGTCTGTGCATGTGCAGAAGAGCACACGCGTGAGTGAGCAGAGCGGGCACCATGCAAACCGGTAGTGAAGGTAAGTAGAACCCACCCCTGATATAGGCATATTGGCTGCATGATCACAGAAGCATCTTTGGACAATGCTGGCTTTGGACAATGATCACTGCCCCCTAGAGTTGGACATGACTGGACAGAGAAAATGTTTTACCTTTACCTTTATATGAAACTTAACAGAATCAGTTATTGATGTTGTCATAAGTAACGACTCCTTGGTGGGTTTTTTTGATACCAACAACCATGGTATCCTTCTAAATTGACTCAGAGGATTATGCTGTGTCACTGCTTCTTCCAGGCTCAATTCCAGTCAGCGGTGTTCGGAAAGGAGAGGTCGCATCCTCTGCCTTGTCTAAGTGGGGTACTACAAGGGTTGTGTTCTGACCCGGCTCCCAAGCATGACAAGCATGCTGTTTTTAACTAAACATCCCCTTTATTAGGAGAGCCAGCAGCCCCAGCCAAGAGTCTCACTCTGTCTCTCACCCACACAGCAGGCTAACGAAGTCTCTAAGTGCCTGTGGAAAGCAAAGCTTGTTCCCTTTCCCCCTGAAATGGCTCCAACCCAGCAACTCTCTCTCTACCCACACTCGTAAAGGAAGTCCTGGAAGGTGTGCTTGTTCTTATCCAGCAGCACACACACACATACACACATACACACACATACACACATGCTCCAGACCCAGCTGTTCCTCCTCTTCCTCATCAGCAACCTCTGGACTTCGGGGTTGACCAGTAGTGATTTTCACTTACCTTCGCTACCAGTTTGGAACTGTGAGCGCAATAGTGGGTTTCAAAATTTTTACTACTGATTCTGTGGGTGTGGCTTGGTGGGCATGGCTTGGTGGGCATGGCAGGGGAAGGATACTCTAAAATCTCCATTTCCACCCCACTCCAGGGGAAGGATACTGCAAAATCCCCATTTCTTCCCGATCAGCTGGGACTTGGGAGGCAGAGAATAGATGGAGGTGGGGCCAGTCAGAATTTTTACTACCGGTTCTCTGAACTACTCAAAATTTCTGCTACCGGTTCTCCAGAACTGGTCAGAAACCCACCTCTGGTGCAGAACCTTCTGCGCATGCACAGAGCATCTGTGATGAGCCTCCCGCTGCCGCCATCATCAGTTCACCTGAACTGGGGTGAACCAGTAGAAACCCACCACTGGGGTTGACTTTCCATCTGGGGGCTGATGGATGGCCCAGGCTCTGCCTCTGTCTCTATCTCTGTCAGCTCCATTCCCTCTCCCCCCTCAGAGCTCTCCGATTGCCTTGATGCTGGCCCCAACTCCCATGCCGCCTCTTCATCTGATTCGGCAGTTTGAGGGACCAGCGGCTGACAGGCCTCATCAGGTCGATGCTGTCCCTTTTCCTATTCTACATCAAAATAAGACATCTAAATGACCTCAACTGTTACCCTGGGGGGAATCACACTGCTTTTGGGGAAATTAAGTGATTCTGTGGATATCCTATGCTGGTGACTGGAGGCTGTGAGATCTGGATGAGGAACAACAGGCTTCAAGTGAACCCTGGTAAGACTGAGTGGCTTTGGGTTTAGAGGTCATCTGGTTATAGGACTATACTATCTTTGGTGTTGGATGGAGGTCCACTGTCCCAAATCATATGTGCAAACTGGGGATCCTCCTAGATTCACAATTCCTGTTCAAAGAGCAGGAGATCATCATAGTTAACAGAATCTTTGCCCAACATTGCATCATGTAAAATAATAATAAAATGAATGTTTTACTGTTTTATTAGATGGTTGTTTTGTGCCTAGAGTCCACGAGATGGGCAGCCATATCAATTTGATTGATAAAAAATAAATAAAACGCATAAATTTGCGAAATGAGAAAGAATGATGCATGAATCTAAATTAAGCTTGTCTCTCCATTTAAAGTCTAGATTCAAACATCAGTAAGAAAACTTCCACATGGAGAAAGGAATGCCTAATATAGAACTGAAATGAGCCTTCATCAATATTCACGATCCACGAAGAATAGCAAAAATAAATTGACGCCAAAGCTTGATTCAATTATGTGGTTTTTGCAAATCAAAAACCACTTATTGAGTAAGACATTTTCCCTCAATAGTTGAAGACTTTGTAAGTATCAACTATAAACCTTTAATTCACAAAACAAAACAAAAAACCCACTGGTATTATTTACTAAATGTTGTCTGTCCCACATGACCTTTCCATAGGCATTACTTATTTATGCATTTCTTTATATTTAAAATATTTATATTGCTGCTGTGAATATGCATTTATATCAAACACATATTTAGATAGCTCATAAAATAATCAAATACTCATTAAATCCATTTTAACCATTAATTATGCCATTATATTCTTCTATTCATTCCCACTATTATGTCAACATTTCACAGTAAGAATTTATCTCTAAGCATATTTACCTACTTTTAATGTTATAAATTGCTCCAGAGGGCCCAGCTTCTCAACATATTCTTATAATTCTTAAGAGTTTCTTTGTTTTTGCAGATATGCATTGGTTGTCTTTTAGCTGGACTGTGATTATTTTCCCACACCAAAGTATAACTTATTCCATGGTCAAGTTGTTTTATAGTGCAGTGGTTAGGATGCCAGATGGCAAGCTAATTCTGCCAACTGCCAGGAGTTCAATCCAGACCAGCTCAAAGTTGACTCAGACTTCCATCCTTCTGCAATTAATAAAATATGGATCTAGATCAGGGGTGTCAAATTCAATGCCATGGACCACATCCGACTTGCAGGGTGCTTAAATCCGGCCCACAGGGCTGGCCTGGAAATATCAAATGGGAGGCCTGTTTTTGGCCTGCAGAGTGGTGTTGGAGTCTGGGGAGGCTGAAAACAAGCTGTGTGGGGGCCTCGGGAGGCCTCCACATGGCCCGTTTTTGGCTGGCAAAATGCTGCAGGAGGCCATGGAAAGTGAAAATGAAGGCATGGGGATGCCACAAGCAGCCTTCCCCTGCACCCCATTTTGGCTGGTAAAGTGTGGCAGGAAGCTGTTCAGACTGCAAACAGGACGGAGGGGACCATTCGTGCCCCCCTGTCCCATTTTGGCCAGCAGGGTGCTGCAGGAGGGGTTCTGTCTTCCCCCACACCCCATCCTCCCCCTGCTCTCTATCCCCCCACCAGCTCACAGAGGAGAACTACAATACTGATCCAGCCCTCAAAGAAATCCAGTTTTACCCCTCTGATCTAGATAGTTCTAGGTATTATGCTGACTCTTTATACTTAGAGAGTACTGTAAGTCAATACGAAGCATAATATAAGTCTCAGTGCTACTGCTATTGCTACCTTGTGGTAGCAATTGCCTCCAACAGCACTCTGCAGGCCAATTGTGAGTTGTCTTTCTCCAGTGCCTCGTGGCATCACAGAAGCTTCAGATGCAAACTCGGGACACTGAGAAGAAAAGAATTAATGCCCAATGCCCTGATGTGCTTTTGGTATTGTAGTCAAATCCATCTCTAGATAGATAGATGGAATTCTTTATTTGGCCAAGTGTGATTGGACACACAAGGAATTTGTCTTTGGTGCATATATTTTTTTATTTTATTATTCATATTTCTATGCCACCCACTCTCCAACAACTCTGGGCGGCTTACACCAAAGACAGTATACTAAATAGCACATTGCCCCCAACAATCTGCCTCGGAAAGATGGAAGGCTGAGTCAACCTTGAGCCGGTGAGATTTGATCCGCTGATCTGCTGAACTAGAAGTCAGCTGAAGTAGCTGCAGTACTGCACTCTAACCACTGCGCCACCTCGGCATATGCTCTCAGTGTACATAAAAGAAAAGACACATTCTTCAAGAATCATAAGGTACAACACTTATTGATAGTCATAGGGTACAAATAAGCAATCAAATCACACTAGGAAACAATCAGTTTAAATCATAAGGATACAGCAACAAGTTACAGTCATACAGTCATAAGTAGGAGGAGATGGGTGATAGCAGCAATGAGAAGATAAATAGTATTGCAGACATAATATCTAATTTGACAGTGTTGAGGGAAGTATTTGTTTAGCAGAGTGATGGCGTTCGGGAAAAAAACTGTCCTTGTGTCTAGTTGTTCTGGTGTGCAGTGCCCTATAGCATCATAGAAGTTGAAACAATTTATGTCCAGGATGTGAGCGGTCTGTAGATATTTTCACAGCCCTCTTTTTGATGCAATATACAGGTCCTCAATGGAAGGCAGGTTGGTAGCAATTGTTTTTTTCTAGGGAGCAAATAGGGCTCTTAAAGTCCACAAGCTTTTCCTCTCCGCTTACAATACTCTGCCGGCCAACTTCAACAAAAGGTCAGTCTAACAAGGCGTGTCAGACGGGTCTTTCTTCATACAGCACGACGTACAGGAGAACTTGAAGTACAGTCCCGCGTGCCAAGGAAAGGTTAAACAGGTTTTCCTTGGGGGCAAGCCTAGTTTCAGTTACAGTGGTGTAAGTGCCATTGTAGAGAAGCTGCTCAGACATTCTGGGGACCAATAAGAATCTGCTTATAATATGATTAGGCAGGCAAAGCACTCTTAAAGTGCTCTATCATTTGTTGTGAGATTGTTGCGCTGCGTACTGGGACCTCTTAGGCTTTGAGTGGGTTGAAACAGCGATGCTTAATATGTGTGTCTTATACCTTAAAACGAAGGCAAGCTTTGCCCACTGGCCTCAGATGTGGCATTAATGCAGCAAATACTAACAGATTTTTTGGTTGTTTATTATTAGCAGTAATTTCTTAACTCAAACAGGGGCATTCTTCTGGAATCTCCGAATCCCTGAATGCATTCTTCAAAAAGCACTTTCCCTCCCCTGCAACCTGCTCTTTTCCCTCAACACTTATAAGATCAAAGAGAAGAATTTAATGCACATTTGCGACCATTTAGAATATATTTTCAAGGGGAGGCATTACTGCCAGTCTATCAAATGCAGTTCTATTTAAAAAAAAAAACACACACACACACACACGCACATACACATATAAAATGCTTGAGATTTCTGGAGACTTCTAGATTTGCATTTTCCTTTGTAGTTTCATTAACATAATTGGAAAACAGATTTAATTAGTGTCTTAGCACCATTCATGTTGTCTTCTTTTTATTCTTTATTTCTTAAAGAGGATGGGGAAGAGGCAGAGCAATAGTTGAAGTGGTTTTTTTTTCTTTTTTTGAGTTGATGCCCATTTTCTTAGTATCTACGCAAGGGTACGATTCAATACACAGGTGGAATCAAGAATAAATACAGCCAGTAGTGTGGAAATTGCACATCCTGTTGGATAATTCGGCACTGCCATGGGAGGTGGAAGTACGTGAACATTAAAAGCATGTGGGCTGGACAACTGTCATGCATATTTCACATCCAATCACAGAACGAGTGATGTTCAATTGTCTAACCATAAACATGTCTAACAGTGAGAGATATTGATTTTTGTCATAACTCTGGTCTGAAAACCATCCCCAGCCACTTTTCTTTCTTTCTACTTAGATTCTAATTCATCAAGGACACCTTGTTAGGGAGATCATTATTCTGACAATGTAGGAATGAGTGCGAATAATCCAGCTTTCCATGAATTGAATTTAGTACTTTTTAAATACAGCTACCCTTGAAAAAACTCCAGGGCTCCTTCAATGATTTAAGAGACCCATATCTCAGAAGCAGATTAGATGCTCAAGCAAATCTAAATTACACCTCTTAAGTAATTCATTAAAAAGTAGATGTCACCTACCAACAAACAAACATTTTGGTTTATTTTTCTGTAACCAGCTTTTGTTGTGCAATAATAATTATGTATAGGGAACAAGAGCCTGGTGGCACAGGGGACTAAGTGCTGTTAAAGGAGCACTTAGTTGCCAGCTGCCTGCAGTTACTGCAAGTTCAAATCTCACCAAGCTCAAGGTTGACTCAGCCTTCCATCCTTTCGAGGTAGGTAAAATGAGGACCCAGATTGTGGGGGCAATAAACTGACTATATATATAAATAAAAGAACACCGCTTGGGGGGGGGGCTGAAAGCCCTACTAAGCAGGTGTATACAAAAGTATGAAGGCTATTGCTTAATGCATTGTAAGCCACCCTGAGTCTCCGGAGAAGGGCGGCATATAAATCGAACTAATAAACAAACAAAAAAATATATATATACATGCTACCATCTCTAGATACCCAGTAATGGTGTTCTACCACTAGAGGCTTTCAAGAAGAGATTGAACAGCCAGTGGATAGTCCAGAATGGTATAAGGCAGTGATGGCTAACTTTTTCCGGACTGAGTGTCCAAAGCAACACTGCAAAATGCAATGCGAGCGCAGTCCCAGCGCATGCACCCTGGCCCCCCACGCATGTGCATGCAGCTCCCTGCATACGCCCCACCCCCTCAGCATGTGTGCATGCCCCTTGTCCCCCTGCATGTGCCCCACCACCCTGCATGCACCCTGCCCCCGCGCATGTGGGGCAAAGACCCAAAGACCAGCTGGATGGCGGGAGGCACATATGATGCACAGTGGAGCTGAACTAGAGTGATGGCTTGTGTGCCATCAGGGGGGGCGCTGCGAGCCACCTCTGGCATGCCTGCCATAGGTTCACCATCACAGGTATAGGGTCTCCTGCCTGAGAAGGTGTTTGGAGTAGAAAACCTTCAAGGTCCATTCCAACTCTGTTATTCTGTTCTGTTATACTTCCTCCTAACCTATATAAGCTGGTAATTAACTCTTATCTTTCAACGAATACAAATGGGAAGAGCCCATGAAAAGTAAAAAAAGTTTTCATTTGGGAGATGAAATTCAACAAATCGTTACTCTATAAACAGTGAAAATGATTTATATCTCTAGATTTATTTTGTTTCTTCTTCCTAGTGTCCATTTGGTGAAGATTGTTTCTTTCTAAGAAATGGTTCTTTGATGACATCTAGATCCCCAGTATTTGGGAGAAATAAGTATTTTTAACATGTTTTAATAATAGCGGTGGTGTTTTACCTGCACTTAGGTGAACAATGGAAAGGGATAAGGGATAAATTCTGCCATGGAAGGTCCTGTCTTCATGTCACCTACACAACCCTGTGCTTAGCAATAGCACTTAGACTTATATACTGCTTCACAGTGCTTTTTTACAGCCCTCTCTAAGCAGTTTACAGAGTCAGCATATTGCCCCCAATTTTATTTTATTTATTTATTTATTTGATTCAATTTATAAACCACCCTTCTCCTCACGGACTCAGGGCAGTGAACAGCCAAAGTAAAACATGATATATTTAAAATTTAAAACAATTTAAAAAAATATTAAATAATTTCAGCTGACAATTAAAACAATCCAATTTAAAATCAGTTCCAATTTAAAACAGAGGATGGGATCAAGTCAGTCCGGCTAGATGAAACAACTGGGTTTTAAGGGCCCGACGAAAAGTCCGGAGGTCTGATATCCTGTGTATCTCCGGGGGTAGGTCATCCCACAGGGCGGGTCCTGCCACAGAGAAGCCTCTTCCTCTGGGGGTCGCCAGCCAACATTGTCTGGCCGACGGCATCCTGAGGAGGCCCTCTCGGTGCGAGTGTACAGGCCGGTAGGAGGCTATTGGCGGCAGAAGGCAGTCTCGCAAATAATCTGGGTCCTCATTTTACCCACCTCGGAAGGATCGAAGGCTGAGTCAACCTTGAGCCTGGTGAGATTTGAACTGCCAAATTGCAGGCAGCCAACAGTCAGCAGAAATAGCCTGCAGTACTGCACTCTAACCACCGTACCACCTCGGCTTAAAAAAACCTCCACAACTTAGACTTATCTGTATTTCCAGCCTTGCAGACTACTGCAGTCCAGATCCCATTTCATTGGGAGATGGAGACTAAAATCAGATTTTCTGGATCTAAAAGTACTTTCCATAGTTTGACCATGTGTGTTGGTGGAAGAGCTGTTTCAAATCTTGCGGGTCCAATAAAGCCAAACCAGGCCATTCCCTCTTTCTCCACTATCAAATCCTTTCTTTCTTCCTTCCTTCCTTTTTATGCTTCCTCTTTTAGTGGTCATTTTGGGAAAAAAACTGCTGTAAATGAATGAAGACAGGATTAAATGACTAGAGGGAGAAGGAAAAAGGTGAGCAGACTCAGGACCTTCAGGTCAGTATTTATATCAAGCCAAGTCATTAGCAGCTAAAAATGACACCATCTGTTGATTCCAAAGGGTTGGTTCTGTTCATTATATTCCTGGTGGACAAATTAACCTAACCCTCCATTCCCCCAGTTTGATATACAATCGGAGGAGGAAAATGTATTCGGAAATACTGTAGGTAAATAGAACTCATCAGGACCAATTTATCCAACAGAAGACTAGAGAATGGAGACCAAATAGAATTGTATTTAGAAAATGATTATTTGAATTAATGATAGTAATCGACACCAGAGGTGGTATTCAACCAGTTTGGACTAGTTCAGGCGAACTGGTAGTAGCTGCGCTATGCTGTCCTTCAAACCTTCAAAATATGTATTTATTAAGGAGAGGAGAGGAGAGGAGAGGAGAGGAGAGGAGAGGAAAGGAAAGGAAAGGAAAGGAAAGGAAAGGAAAGGAAAGGAAAGGAAAGGAAAGGAAAGGAAAGGAAAGGAAAGGAAAGGAAAGGAAAGGAAAGGAAAGGAAAGGAGGGGAGGGGAGGGGAGGGGAGGGGAGTGGGGAGAGGGGAGAGGAAAGGAGAGGAGAGGAGAGGAGAGGAGAGGAGAGGAGAGGAAAGGAAAGGAAAGGAAAGGAAAGGAAAGGAAAGGAAAGGGAGGGGAGGGAGGGGAGGGGAGGGGAGGGGAGGGGAGGGGAGGGGAGGGGAGGGGAGGGGAGGGGAGGAAGGAGGGGAGAGGAGTGGAGGGGAAAGGACAGAGGAGAGGAGAGGAGAGGGAGAAGGGGAGAGTGGAGGAGAGGAAAGGAGGGAAAAGGAGAGGGGGAGAGAGAAGGGAGGAAGGGAGAGGGGAGGGGAGGAAAGGAGGGGAGGGGAGAGGGGAAGAGAGGAGAGGAATGGAGTGGAGGGGAGGGAGACGAGAGGGGAGGGAGGTGGGGAGGAGAGGGAAAAAATTACAAAACACACATCACATGGAAAAGTTTGGAAAGTAATGACACTGTATTGTTGTAGAAGACTTTAGCTCTGACCTCCAGAATGAAAAAGGACCATTCTGCTGACTTTTGGGAAAGCAAAAAAGCATCAGAAGATGACTCAGAACATTGCCACCTTGACCTTGATTTCCTTAAAAATGGATAAAGAAAGTTCTGCACAAGCTTCCAAGCTCCAAAGAATGCACTCTTCAACCATAAACTAGCATGGGCAGTTGGAGCTATGGGAACGTGAGGGGGGAGATAAAGATAGCTGGGGATGTGTAGCCAAAACAACATTCTTTCTCTTGGGAGCCAAGGACATTCCACCAGGTGTTGGAGAGGCATGACCAAAGCCAGCCAGGACGCTGGCTGTGATCTGGTTGGACCATGTGATGGACGTGTGACCAGGGGGAAAGAACTTTGGGGTTTTGATTTGGGTGGGGAAAACCTCAGGTCCTTCGGAGTTGGGTTTTCCTCAGATGTGCCAACATTGCATGCCTAATAAATCTATACTTTGAGGAATATGCCTGCCTTGGCAGAGGTGGGTTCTACTTACCTTTACTACTGGTTCATAATGGGTGTGCGTGCATACGCAGATTGTCCATCATGACATTTTGTGAACCACTTTTACTACCGGTTTGCAAGAACCCGACAGAACCAGGTGTAACTCACCATTATGCCTTGGGGTTTTGATTCTGTTGAGTGTGTTTGCTGGAACCCTGATACCTACAGCTGGACAGTCTCTTTGGGGTTAGGGTTAGGGTTATTTCTGCAAATGGTCTAGCCTTGTCCGTAATACCTATGTCGCCATGCACAATCCCTCTGTAGGATAAAAGGATTGATTGCACTTCATACTCTGTAGGATCAGGCTACACATAACTGATTGGTAACTGTCTCCTTTTTTGTGGGAAACTCATATCCAAATGGAAACAGTGAGCTGAGTTTTGTGCCAGTTCCTGAATAAGAATATTCTAATTTCCTGGACACCCACAAGTTTCCATGGGTAGCATATTGGGGCAGAATTACTCCCTTTATGAGTAATTGTTGATTTAACCATGGGTTTCAAACAGACAGAAAAGGCTATTTTTCTCTATTTTTTGATGTTTCCCTTTCGTGGGAAACTGCAAATAGTGCTGCTGTGTTGATTCACTTTCTCAATAACTGGTTGATCCTCAAAAGTCAGGAAAATAGCCGATGTGAACTCCCACAGTGGACAAATGACTGCAAAAGCTGACGGAGTTAGCAGAAACAGCTAAACCGTTTGCTTTAATTAAAGCAAAGCATACAATTAATTTTGTTTCTACTTGGAAACCACTTATGGACTTTGCGCTTGAGGTGGGAGAAAAAGGAAACTTTGTTTTAGGATGTTGCTGATTCGGTAGGTTTGTTGCTATAGAAATGGCTAGTATAAATTATTACATAAAAGTAAAAAGCTGAAGTTTTAGGTTATGACCTTATTCTCCTGTGTGAAAAAGAACCAAAGGTCAATGGGTTTTTTTTCCCTTTTCCCTTTTAACCTGCACCTTTTCCTCTTTCCCCTTTTCTCTCCTCTTTCCCCATTTTCTTCATTTTTCTTTATATTCCTGTATTTTATATTTTGATAAATTAATAAACATTTGAAAAACACCCCCCTCCGAAAGAAAGAAAAGAAAAGAAAAGAAAAGAAAAGAAAAGAAAAGAAAAGAAAAGAAAAGAAAGAAAGAAAGAAAGAAAGAAAGAAAGAAAGAAAGAAAGAAAGAAAGAAAGAAAGAAAGAAAGAAAGAAAGAAAGAAAGAAAGAAAGAAAGAAAGAAAGAAAGAAAGAAGGAAGGAAGGAAGGAAGGAAGGAAGGAAGGAAGGAAAGAAAGATGAGATGGATGGATAGGTTAGAATTTTCCAATCTCCTTCATGGTAAATGAAAAATCCAGATTTCCTCAACAGAGTTGAGCTGTATATTTTGATAAATTAATAAACATTTGAAAAACACCCCCCTCCGAAAGAAAGAAAGAAAGAAAGAAAGAAAGAAAGAAAGAAAGAAAGAAAGAAAGAAAGAAAGAAAGAAAGAAAGAAAGAAAGAAAGAAAGATGAGATGGATGGATAGGTTAGAATTTTCCAATCTCCTTCATGGTAAATGAAAAATCCAGATTTCCTCAACAGAGTTGAGCTGTATATTTTGATAAATTAATAAACATTTGAAAAACACCCCCCTCCGAAAGAAAGAAAGAAAGAAAGAAAGAAAGAAAGAAAGAAAGAAAGAAAGAAAGAAAGAAAGAAAGAAAGAAAGAAAGAAAGAAAGAAACATGAGATGGATGGATAGGTTAGAATTTTCCAATATCTCCTTCATGGTAAATGAAAAATCCAGATTTCCTCAACAGAGCTGAGCTGTAGGGTGGGAAAGCTACGACTATTTAATAATCTGCTTTGTGTTTTATTATCTTTGTAAAACCTGTCCAGAAAACATCTGTGAGTGCTCTGATTAAAAATATATTTTTTTAAAAAAACGAATTGCAGCCTCCAACCTCCTGAAAACAGGAGATCCATCCATGATATAATCATAGGTCAGATCTAAATGTCAATGAAGATAGGCAATGGCTTGAGAAACAAGGCATGGGTAGCAATTTATGGTGGCCAACAAAATAAATCTATTATCAGCCATGATTTTTTTTAAAAAAAGAAAATATTATTAAGACTTGTTTGTCTCTGTTCACCACTTGGTCTGATGCTGATTCCTTGACTCTTAGATACAAGATGGCACAGATGAGCCTGCAAGAGGCACCCCTTTGAACCCACAGAACTTGCTCCAACTGTGTCCCCAGAGATTAACAGTTTCCAGATCCAGACCAGGGGTGAAATGCTACCGGTTCGGACCGGTTCACCTGAACTGGTAGTAATAAAAGCTACTGGTTCAGGCAAACTGGTAGTTAAAGAAATGCTACAATTTCGGACGAACTGGTATTTCTGAAGATCAGCTGTGCTGCACGATTTATATTCACTAGAAAGCAGGAAATCTTGCTTTCTAGCAAATCTAAATCGTGCGGCACAGCTGTTTTCTCCCCCTTGCTGTTCTACTTACCTTAGAAAAGACTTCTTAATCCTCCTTTTCAAGTGCTGTGTGGTAGCGCCTGCGCTGCCCATGCATGCAAAACACGTTTGGTGTGTGCCATGCATGCACGCACGCATGCAGCAGACCAGTAGTGAAGCAAACCCGTAGCAGACTTCAGAGCATTTCACCCAGGCCCATGAAATGGAGATATAATAGAGGTCTCAAACTAGAGCATGGTTGCAGTACATCGGAGGTAAATCAGCAGGATCTGGTTGTGACTGGCATGTAGTTGACATTTCCTTTAATATCATTTGCTTATGTCCTGATCACAATCGAAGAACAGTATCTATCGCCGTCTGCATTTCACTACCTCCTTTATTGCTTACGACTATCACCTATATGCCATGAATCCAACATAAGGAAAGACCTGCTGTTGGTACACCTCTTGGATGGCAGCCAAGCTATTTATTGCTATTCAAGCAATTAATGGTCTTATTGATCTCTTGCTTTCCCCTAGTAAACATTGGATAAGTCATTTATTTTTATTCCTTAGTTGTAATTAATGCAAGTGGAGTCTGACTGGTATTTGCTTGTATTGCACTTTCTGGATGAGAGAACATTTTCCCTTTCACAACCACTTTGTGGTGGAACGGACTCATTATAAATAAGACACATCTGCTCATTATTTTTTTTTTCTAAATAGAATATAACCATCGGAATGCGAGCTTGTTTCTTCCTTGCTCTGGTATAACTCAAGCAACTTCTCTCAATGCAGCATATATTCTGCTGCTCAAGCAGCTACTTATTTTCCATGATTATTCTGCGGGCAAAACCATATTTCTTGGGTCATCCAGTACTTCAAGCCAGAGAAAAACAGCAAGATGCCAAGAATCTCTGTTTACTACTAGTTGGAAGTTGCAGTATTGACCTCCACTAGTGGAGCAAAGGACATACAGTATAATGCCAGGAGAGGAGTTGTGTTATCTGTTTTTTCAAAATATGTATTTATTAAGGAGGGGACAGGAGGGGAGAGGAGAGGAGAGGAGGGGAGAGGGGAGGAGAGGAGAGGAAAGGAGGGGAAGGGAGGAGAGAGGTGAGAGGGGAAGAGAGAAGAGGAGAGGGAGGAGAGGAGAGGAAAGGAGGGGAGGGGAAAGGGAGAGGGGAGAGGGGAGAGGAGGGGAAAAATTACAAAACACACATCGCATGGAAAAGTTTGGAGAGTAATGACGCTGTATTATTGTAGAAGACTTTAGCTCTGACCTCCAGAAGGCAATGGAAAAGGACCATTCTGCTGACCTTTGGAAAAGTAAAAAAGCATGAGAAGATGAATCAGAACATTGCCAAATGGGCCTTGATTTCCTTAAAAATGGATAAAGAAAGTTCCACACAAGCTTTCAAGCTTCAAAGAATGCACTCTAGAACCATAAACTAGCAGAAGACCTGCAGTGTTTGTTTCTCAACTTGCCCTACTTTGAGGAGCTTATTATCTTTCAGATGCTTTGGACTACCACCTCAGATCCCTTGCCTTGGCCATCCTGGCTGAGACAGGCAGAAGTTGTATTGAACAGCATCTTGAGGCAACCAGACTAGTTAAGTCTTACCATGAGATCTGTTTGCTATCAGCAAGGAATAATTTCTATTTAAAGATTAAATTTATTTATTTAAATTTTTATACCGCCCTTCTCCCGCAGGACTCAGGACGGTGTACAGCCAGAATAAAAACACCATATACCATAAATTTAAAACAGTTTAAAATTTATTAAATAATTCGGCCCTAATTTTTTAAAAAGCCCCAGAATTAAAGTACCCAATTAAAATTTCACTTATTTTGTCAGCCCAACCTGTTGGAATAGTAGAGTCTTAAGGGCACGGCGAAAAGTACAGAGATCGAGGATCCTACGTATCTCAGTGGGCAGTTCATTCCGTAGGGTGGGAGCCCCCACAGAGAAGGCTCTCCCCCTGGGGGTCACCAGTTGACATAATTTACCGACGGCACCCTGAGGAGTCCCTCTCTGTGAGAGCGTAGTGGCTGGTGGGAGGCTATCGATGGCAGAAGGCGATCCCGTAAATATCCAGGTCCTAAGCCATGGAGCGCTTTAAAGGTGGTAACCAACACCTTGAATCACACCCAGAAGACTATTGGGAGCCAGTGCAGCTCGCACAGGAGAGGTGTTACATGGGAGCGTCGTGTTGCCCCCATAATCACAAAAAGTATATATAAAGTATATATAAATGGTATATAAAGGGATATGGTGGCTCAGTGGCTAAGACAGTGAGCTTGTCAATTGAAAGGTGGGTAGTTCAGTGGTTCGAATCCTTAGTGCTGCATAACAGGGTGAGCTCTCATTATTTTTCCCAGCTTCTGCCAACCTAGCAGTTCGAAAGCATGTAAAAATGCAAGTAGAAAAATAGGGACCACGTTTGGTGGGAAGGTTGCAGCATTCTGTCCACCTTTGGCATTTAGTCATGCTGGTCACATGACCATGGAGACGTCTTCGGACAGCACTGGCTCTTCGGCTTTGAAACAGAGATGAGCACTGCCCCCTAGAGTCGGGAACGACTAGCACATATGTGTGAGGGGAACTTTTACCTTTAAACTAGATGAAAGCTAAACTGGCAAGTGAAAAAAAAAACCTTGAAGTGGGAATTTGGGAACTCAGTTTTGTGTTGTTGCTAAGAAAATACATAGATGTGTCTCCATGTCAAAGAGTCAAAATCAGTGAAATGTGGTGCAGTTAAGTAAGTACAGGCTATGGATTTAGTGTCAAAAATACCAGGTCATTCACTTTGGCCCCCAGAGTACACCCTAAATGCGTCACATGGCTGCCCTGTTGCTAAATATTTCCTGGAAGTCTCTGCTAAATAGAGATTCCAATTAAAGACTTTTGGCTGTGCTGAATTAGGAAACTGGACAGAGTTAGAGAAGCAAAGTGTATCAATCATTCAGCTATGATGGAACACTTTGCCAAAGATTTCCATGAGGAAAAAAGCCAGCTCTTGAAACTCATTATTTTGTATATAGTAGAGTTTACATTCTAGTAGTTTAGATCAGGGGTCTCCAAACTTGGCAACTTTAAGACTTGTGGACTTCAACTCCCAGAGTTCTTCTGGCTGAGGAATTCTGGGAGTTGAAGTCCTCAAGTCTTAAAAAGTTGCCAAGTTTGGAGACCCCTGGCTTAGATTAAGTCCTCGGTTGACTTTACCAAGAGAAAAGGCAAAATCTAAGATTTTGGTTGGATCAAGGGAGGTGGATGCCAAGTGGGTTGATCCAATATAACAGAATTGGAAAGGACTTTGTAGGTCTCCTAGTCCAACCCTATACTATTCCAGGCAAATGGTTCTCCAATCTCTTCTTGAAAACCCTCTTGAAAAAAAAAAGATGATGTTGGATAACCATTTGTCTGAAGTGGTGTAGGGTTTCCTGCCTAAACCCTACACCACTAGAAGGCCTCCAAGATCCCTTCCAACTCTCTTATTCTATAATTCTATTATTCTACCTCCAGTGTTGGAGCACCCACAACTTCCAGAGGCAAATCATTCACTGATTAATTGTTCTAGCTGTCAGGAAATTTCTCCTTAGTTCTAAGTTGGTTCTCTCCTTGATTAGTTTTGATGATGAAACTCCTGAATATGTTTCCTTCATGAATAGATTTTCGTGGCAACAATAACTCATTTGTATTTCCTTCCTGCAGGCTTTTTAAATTATTATTTCTGAGCTGAGAAATATATTTCTTCTTCTTTTGATAGTACAATGCACAGATCACACACACACACACACACACACATCAGCTTCCATTAAACTACTTCTCTCTCCTTTAGAGTTGACTTTGTAATGTCACATTACTAGATTTCTCCAATTACTGTACTTTTTGGAGTATAAGAGACACTTCCCCTGCCCCCCCAAAAAAGAGGGTGGAAATGTCAGTGCATCTTATAGACCGAATACGGCCATTTTTGACCTCCCAAACCCCGCCCTACGCATCCATTTTTGCCAAAAACAGGCCTATTTTTCGCAAAAACGGGATGCACAGAGGGTTTGGGAGGCCTGCAGAGTGCTCCTGGGGGCAGGGGAGGGCAAAAACAGGATGTGTGGGGGGTTCAGGAGGCCAGAAATGGGACACGCGGAACACACCACACTATAAAAAAGATGTTGAGACTCTAGAAAAAGTGCAGAGAAGAGCAACCAAGATGATTAGGGGACTGGAGACTAAAACATACGATGAATGGTTGCAGGAACTGGGCATGGCTAGTCTAGTGAAGAGAAGGACCAGGGGAGATATGATAGCAGTCTTCCAATATGTGAGGGGCTGCCACAGAGAGGAGAGGACAAAAAACAATTTTTTTCTTGATTTCCTCTTCAAAATCTTGCTGCGTCTTATACTCTGGTGCATCTTATCCTCTGAAAAATACGGTAATCCTACATCAGAAAAAAAGAAGAAGATAAACATATTTTTGTCTCTCCTGTAACAATCCAAATAAAGTTCAGATGTGATAATGAGTAGAGGTTAAACTGACATGAAAGTGACAATATATATGTAAACACTTCAATTCAGGCAAAAATCAGCTCATCAAGCCTAACAGTATATAAATCCAGCTCAATGTCTTATGTGCAGAGATACTGTTTTTAATTTGCACAGACACTTGTATCAGATCTTTTTGCCTAAATGTGTTTAAAATATCATTTTAACTCAGCCTTGTTAAACTTGATATGGAACATCTAGGTTTTAGGTCACTTTGGAATATAAAGCAACTCAGAAGTGACCACTTTTTGTTACTATCAGTCACTAAGCTGCGCCTGACTCTTTGTGATCCCATGGACAGCATGCCAGGCCTCCCCGGGCCTCCACTGTCTCCCAGAATTTGCCCAAACTCATGTTCTTACACTTAGGCAAGAAAAACCAAAAGTACACATATAGCCTGGGTGAAACCAGGCTTAGTAGCAAGAACTGTGAGAGGAATCTTGGAGTCTTAGTGGACAATCAGCTAAATATGAGCCAACAGTGTGCAGTGGCAACCAAAAAAGTCAATGCAATCCTAAATTGCATTAACAGAGGGATACAATCAAGATCAGGTGAGGTACTGATACCACTCTATAAAGCCTTAGTAGAATAGAATAGAATAGAATAGAATAGAATAGAATAGAATAGAATAGAATGGAATGGAATGGAATGGAATGGAATGGAATGGAGTGGAGTGGAGTGGAGTGGAGTGGAGTGGAGTGGAGTGGAGTGGGGAATGGCATGGCGTGCATAGCATAGCATAGCATAGCATAGCATAGCATAGCATAGCATAGCATAGCATAGCATAGCATAGCATAGAATAGAATAGAATTCTTTATTGGCCAAGTGTGATTGGACACACAAGGAATTTGTTTTTGGTGCATATGCTTTCAGTGTATGTAAAAGGGAAAAAAATATAAAAAATACATTCATCAAGAATCATAAGTTACAACACTTGGTGATAGTCATAGGTTACTAATAAGCAATCAAGTCATACTTTTATATTTTTACAATATAAATTGTAAAAATACAAGCCAAAAATACAAGCTTATGGTTATAGTCATAAGTGGGAGGAGATAGGTAATAGGAGGTAAGACCACACCTAGAATACTGCATCCAGTTTTGGTCACCACACTATAAAAAAGATGTTGAGAGTCTAGAAAGAGTGCAGAGAAGAGCAACCAAGATGATTAGGGGACTGGAGGCTAAAATATACAATGAATCATTGCTGGAACTGGGCATGACTAGTCTAGTGAAGAGAAGGACCAGGGGAGACATGATAGCTGTGTTCCAATATTTTAGGGGCTGCCACGGAGAGGAAGGGATCAAGCTATTTTCCAAAGCACCTGAAGGCCAGACAAGTAATAATGGATGGAAACTGAACAAGAAGAGATTCAAGCTGGGAATAAGGAGAAATTTCCTGACAGTGAAAGCAATCAACCCATGGAACAGAAGTTGCCTTTGGAAGTTGTGGGAGCTTCATCACTGGAAGCTTTCAAGAAGAGACTGGACTGCTACCTGTCAGAAATGGTATAGGGTCTCCTGCTTGACTGGGGAGTTGGACTATAAGGTTCCTTCCAACTCTACCAATCTGTTAAATCTGTTAAATGTTAATCGCATCCATGACTCAACCTAACCATCTCTGTCCTCTGCTGTCCCCTTCTCCTTTTGCCTTCAACATCTTTCCCAACATCAGGTTCTTTTCCAATGAGTTCTCTCTGCTGATTTGGTGGCCAAAGTATATGAGCTTCAGCTTCAGTATCTGTCCTTCCAAGAACCGTAAAAGAACAATCAGGACTGATTTCCTTTAGGATTGACTGATTCAATCTCCTTGCAATCCAAGGGACTCTCAAGAGTCTTCTCCAACACCACAATTTGGAAGCAGAAGGGACCACTGGGTGCGGTCCAAAAAATTAAAATGGCAGCCCTGATGGCACGATCAATTTCCACACAAGGCAAATATCTCTAGGACAATCAAGCAATTCATTTCTTCAAGCTACAAGCATTTAGTGATCTGGTTTTGTAGCAGAAAGTTCCAAACGCAGAACAATTCCCTTCCTGTCAGAATAATGATTATTTACTATTATAAGCACGGATGACAAATAATTGTGATGACAAAAAAATGGTAGGACTGTGATGGCGAACCTATGGCACACGTGCCAGAGGTGGCACGCAGAGCCCTCTCTGTGGGCACATGGGCTGTCAACAACTGTTCTTCTGGTTTCGGCGCACACATGCACTCCGGCCAGCTAGTCTCTGCGGGCGTCGGAAAACAGCCTGAAAAATGGCCTGAAAAATGGCCCAAAACCGGCTTGTTTTTTGGCTGTTTTGAGGGGCATTTTCAGGCCATTTTCTGGTGCTCTGGCACTTGTGAAGACCAGCTGGAGCATGCCTGTTTTTTGGCCATTTTCCAGGTCATTTTTGGGCCAAAATGGCCTGGGAAAACAGCCTGAAAACAGCCAAAAATCAGGCATGTATAGGCCAGCCAGCTGGGTGCTCCGGTGTGCGAACATGCACGTGTGTTCCAGTTTGGGCAGTTGATGCCAAAAAAAATCGCCATCACTGTGGTAGGACATTTTGTTTAAACTCTTAAGCTATCAAAAGCATTAGGCAGATCTCTTGTATCTGTGACCAAGACTGAAGATTGAACAGGAGTTAGTGCACGGGTGTCAAAGTCGCCACGTCACATTGCTGTCATGTGACATATCGCTACTTTTTTTTCCGTCATGGAGCTGGGATGGGCGTGACCTGAGCATGACGTTTCTGGCCCAGGGGCCAACGGTTTGATAACTGAGTTACTGTATTTCTCTGTATTTTTCCACTCTTCTAAAACTTAGTCACTTGCTGACTTTCATCAACAAAATTAGGCTATTGGGAAAAGCATCCCATGTTTCAATGACACATTTCAACAACTCTTCCAATTTCTATCACAAATGGTTGATATTTTTGGAAATGAATTTAGAGGAAAACCTTTTAAATGTATTTTTACTTGACCTCGTCCTCCTAATACTACTCCATGACAGTATGGTAATAAAGGCTTGATTTAATTTAATGTAATTTAAAGGATGACTCAATGTCCTTTTGAAAAGAATGGGAAGAAAATGGACAATATTTGGAGTGAAAAAAATGTATCACAAAACACAAATAAGACCATGTATGTTTGTTAGTTTGTTAACTGAATATCAGAGTTGGAAGGATCTTGGAGGTCTTCTGATCCAACTCAAGCAGGAAACCCTATACTACTTTAGACAAATGGCTATCCAATCTCTTCTTAAAAACCACCAGTCTTGGTGGTTTTTAACTTCCAGAGGCAAACCTTTTATTTATTTATTTATTTTATTAAATTTATATACCACCCTACTCCCGAAGGATTCAGGGCGGTGAACAGCCAAGATGAAATGCATATAATACGAATGTTAAAAGACATTTAAAATACAATAAATATTTTGGCCCAATAATTTAAAACACCCAAATAGGACAGATTTAAAACAGTTTAAAAAGGGAAAATTAGGCCAGGCCCGCCTGTTGGAATAACAATGTTTTAAGGGCATGGCGGAAAGTGCGCAGATCCGGGATCCTCCGTATCTCCGGTGGAAGCTTGTTCCAGATGGTAGGTGCCTCCACAGAGAAGGCTCTCCCCCTGGGGGCCACCAGTCGACACTGTTTGACTGACGGCACCCTGAGAAGCCCCTCTCTATGGGAGTGTACTGGTCGGTGAGAGGTTACTGGTGGCAGAAGATGGTCTCGTAAATACCCTGGTCCTATGCCATGGAGCGCTCTAAAGGTGGTAACCAGAATCTTGAAGCGCACCAGGAAGACCACCGGGAGCCAGTGCAGCTTGTGCAGAAGGGGAGGCCACGTCACTCCCATAACCGGCCGCGCGGCCGCATTCTGGACCAGTTGGAGCCTCCGGGTGCTCCCCAAGGGGAGCCCCATGTAGAGAGCATTGCAGTAGTCCAGGCGGGAAGTGATGAGAGCATGAGTGACCGTTCTGTTTGTTTTAATTGTTCTGTCTGGAAATTTAACCTTTGTTTTAGGTTGTTCCTCTTCTTGATTCGTTTCCATCCATTGTTTCTTCTCATAACTTCAGGTGCTTTGGTGAATAGGTGGAACCCCTCTTTTTTGTGGCAGCCTCTCAAATATTGGAATATTGCTATCATGTCACCCCTAGTCCTTCTTTTCATTAAACTAGACCAGTGGTGGGATACTGCTAGTTTAACAATCGGTTCAGCGATTGCGCGCTTTGTTGCACGCTGCACACAAATGTACAAATACTAACCTTCTGTGTTACCATTTGGGAGTAACACAGCTGAGTCATGGCAATCTGCTCTGCCGTGCCAATCAGCTGACATGATAAAGGTTAGTAAAGCACAGGGGCAGCCAGGCAGGCTGACCTGATCATCGGAGCAAACCGGTTCACTCCCAGCTGATCGTCGGAGCTACCAGTTTGCCCAAATGAGTCCAAACCAGTTGAATCCAGGGGTGAAATGCTCCCAGTTAGGACCGGCTCGGGCGAGTAAGTAGCAGAGATTGAGGCTAGTTCACCAAACCGGGAAAAAGGGAAAATTAGTTGTCAGATAGTTATAGTTGTCAGTTGCTTGCCCTCCCAAAGTACCATCTCAGTGAACAAAACAACCCCATTGCACTGCGCCTCCTTCTGCAGCCAAATGTGCCCAGCCGTGCATGCCCTGTGCATGGGGCACTTGGAGAGCGAGTGAGCAAGAGAGCTCTCCAACCTGTGTGTGTGTGTGTGTGTGTGAGGGAGGGAGGGAGCGATCTGAAACCAAGGCACCCAAACTTCCGGCAGTGGCAGGGTAGCTTCTGAGCAGCCAGCTCCATCTGACCTACTCCCTGAGTCTCACCATTCTATCTTTTTTTTTTTTTAACACTGGCATTTTTGTTTAATGTCATGGGCTTATTTTGTTTAATGTCATGGGCCAGTGGTGGGTTTCAGCAGGTTCTCACCAGTTCTGGAGAACCGGTAAATACCACCTCTGACTGGCCCCGCCCCCATCTATTCTCTGCCTCCTGAGTCCCAGCTGATCAGGAGGAAATGGGGATTTTGCAGTAACCTTCCTCTGGAGTGGGGAGGGAATGGAGATTTTACAGTATCCTTCCCCTGCCACGCCCACCAAGCCACGCCCACCAAGCCACACCATGCACACCAAGTCACAGCCACAGAACCGTTAGCAAAAATTTTTGCTAATATTATTTTATTTATCAAATTTCTATACCGCCCTTCTCCTTCCGGACTCAGGGCGGTGAACAGCCAATTAAAAAACCAATAACAATCCAGTGAGTTAAAACGTATTAAAAGTCCATATAAATTTAGGCTGAAATATATCGAATAAAACACTAAAACTCTAAAAATTTAGATAATTTAAAATAATTTAGAATTTAAAATATTTAAAAATATTTACAAATATTTAAAAGTATATTAAAAATAGGAGGGATCAGGCAAGTCCAGCAAGTTGGAAGAAATAAGTCTTCAACGCCCGACGAAAGGTCCGGAGGTCAGTGATAGTTCTCAGATCTGGAGGGAGATCGTTCCAGAGGGTGGGGGCTACCACAGAGAATGCTCTCCCCCTGGGGGTCGCCAGCCGACACTGTCTGGCTGACGGCACCCTGAGGAGGCCCTCTCTGTGGGAGCGAACCGGCCGGTGGGAGGGAATAGGTGGCAGAAGGCGGTCCCGTAAGTACCCTGGTCCTAAGCCATGGAGCGCTTTAAAGGTGATTACCAATACCTTGAAACGCACCCGGAAATCAACCGGCAACCAATGCAGCTCACGCAGGAGAGGTGTCACATGGGAGCGCCCTGTCGCTCCCATAATCCCCCGCGCGGCCGCATTCTGTACCAGTTGAAGCCTCCGGATGCATCCCAAGGGGAGCCCCATGTAGAGAACATTACAGTAGTCCAGGCGAGACGTGACGAGCGCCTGAGTGACTGTGCGCAGGGAGTCCCGATCTAGAAAGGGGCGCAACTGGCGTATCAGGCGGACCTGATAAAAAGCCCCCCTGGCCACAGCTGTCGTATGATCCTCTAATGACAGCCGTGGATCCAGGAGGACGCCCAAGTTGCGCACCCTTTCCGTGGGGGCCAATGATTCGCCCCCAATAACCAACGATGGAGTCAGTTGGCTATATCGGGACGCCGGCAGCCACAGCCACTCGGTCTTGGAGGGGTTGAGTCGAAGCCTGTTTCTCCCCATCCAGACCCGCACAGCTTCAAGGCACTGGGACATCACTTCCACGGCATCGTTGGGGTGGTCTGGGGTGGAAATGTACAGCTGAGTGTCATCAGCGTACTGATGGAATTCCACCCCAAAACCACGGATGGTCTCACCCAGCGGCTTTACATAAATGTTGAACAGAAGGGGCGAGAGGACCGACCCTTGTGGCACCCCACACATTAGGCGCCTCGGGGTCGACCGCTGCCCCCCTGTCAACACAGATTGCGACCGGTCGGAGAGGTAGGAGGAGAACCACCGTAAAACGGTGCCTCTCACCCCCAGTCCCTCCAACCGGCGCAACATGATACCATGGTCGATGGTATCAAAAGCCGCTGAGAGGTCTAACAGCACCAGGATAGAGGAATACCCCCTACCCCGGGCCCTCCAGAGATCATCCACCAACGCGACCAATGCCGTTTCAGTGCTGTAACCAGACCTGAAGCCGGACTGGAGCGGGTCTAAATAGACAGCTTCATCCAGGTACCGGGGGAGCTGCCACGCCACCACACTCTCAACAACCTTCGCTAGAAAGGGAAGGTTGGAGACTGGACGGTAATTAGCCAAAACAGCTGGGTCCAGGGAGGGCTTCTTGAGGAGGGGCCTCACCACCGCCTCCTTCAAAGCGGTCGGTAGGGCACCCTCACTCAAAGAAGCGTTTATAATCTCCTGGAGCCAGCCTCGTGTCACCTCCCGGGAGGCCAGCACCAACCAGGAGGGACACGGGTCCAATAAACATGTGGTAGCGTTCAGTCTTCCCAGAACCCTGTCCACGTCCTCGGGAGCCACAGGATCGAACTCAGCCCAGATAACACTCTCAAGACCGGGCTCAGTCACCTCGCCTGAACTAACCCAGTCGGCGGCCAGATCATCCCGAATCTGAGTTATTTTATCATCCAGATATTGAACAAAATCCTCAGCACGTCCCTGCAAGGGATCCTCCCGCGCTCCCAGATGAAGGAGGGAGCGGGTCACCCTAAACAGGGCGGCTGGGCGATTATCTGATGACGCAATAAGAGCGGCGAAATAATTAGATTTCGCTGCTTTTATCGCCACTAAGTAAGTCTTAATATGAGCTCTTACTAGTGTCAAGTCAGACTCAGAGCGACTGGCCCTCCAACCGCTCTCTAGGCGTCTTTTCCGGCGCTTCATCTCCCTCAGCTCCTCAGTGAACCAAGGAGACAAGTGAGTTCGGCGCCGGGTCAGAGGCCACAAAGGCACGACTCGGTCCAAGGCCCCACCGGCTGCCCTATTCCAGGCAGCCACCAGGTCCTCGGCCGAGTCGCGTGTCAGTGTCTCAGGAAATGGCCCAAGCTCCGTCTGGAACCTATCAGGATCCATCAGGCGCCTGGGGCAGAACCACCTGGTTGGTTCCACCTCCCTGCGGTGGGGTGCAGCGGTCAGAAAGTCAAGTCGAAGGAGCGAGTGGTCAGTCCATGACAAGGGTTCTATAGCTATGTCCCCAATATCAAGACCACTCAACCACTGACCAGAGACAAAAACTAGATCCAGGGTGTGTCCACCAATGTGAGTCGGGCCCTGAATTACCTGGGTCAGGTCCATGGCCGTCATGGAAGCCATGAACTCCCGAGCCATCTCAGATGCTTCCCCGACAGATGGCAAGTTGAAATCCCCCATGACTATAAGCCTGGGGGTACCAACCGCCACCTCGGCTATCACATTGAGAAGCTCGGGCAGGGTCGTTGCCACGTGGCAGGGAGCCAGGTACGTGACTAACAGACCCATCTGCCCACCAGGGCCCCACCTCACAAAGATGGACTCACACCCGGCTATCTGAGGTACAGTGGCCTCCCTCGGACCCAGACCCTCTTTAATAACAACCGCTACTCCCCCACCCCTGCCCTGGGCTCTCGGGCTCTCAATACTGTCATGGGCCTATTTTTCATTTGTTTAGCTGTTAAGAAATACCCAAATATCCTTCCTGGCTATTTCCAGCAATTTCCCTCTTGAGAGTCTGTTTCTTCTTTTGCAAAGGTAACAGAGTCACCATCAGAAAGAATTCTTGTTTACAGTACAGAAGGCAAACCACTGTGATTGTTTGTATTAAAATCACAGCAGGGAGAACATGAAAGCCTCAAACATAAGAGAGAGCTGGGACTTTTCTGGTTTCTTCAAATAAGTGTCCAGCAAGTTGTAATCATAAAATATTATAATGTCCCCCCAGACTATTATTACCACCAACTGCCTAAGGAATTCCTTAATTTTATGAAACTTTTGAACATAACAATGGAATATGCCACAGGACTGAAATACATTTTCTTTTCTCTCCCCCCCCCCCCCCCAATGGCAAGTTTATTAGGAGAAGAGAAAAAAAGACAAACAGAGGACACAAAAATAGATCAAATATACACCAGGAAGAAGACATTATATCAGAGCAAGGAGCTAATGTTTTGGATGATAAAAAAAAAAAAAAGGCCGCATCAATTGCAAAAGCAAATCTCTAAAAAAAAAAAGGAAAAGGAAAAGGCACTGATTAACTGAAGCATTTTTCTAATCTCATGGGGAGGGGGTTTTAATGGGGCAAAGATAGAGGAGAATCAAAGTAGTACTTAAACCTAGGAATTATTTTTTTCCAGAGATGCCACTTCCAAGCTATAATCTCTATAATTTTCAGCATAGCTGTTGCAATATTATTGTTGGTCTGACGCGCTGTCAGTCAGATGTTCAGACTGTATTTGACACCTATCGAGTCCTTTCCAAAGATCTGGAATATGGAGACACTGTTGTTTGGTGGAGTTAAAAGTTATTGTCACAGGATGTAAGTTGTTCCAATTAAAGCTGCCTTTTGCAATTGACCAATGGTATTCAAAGGATGCTCCAGTTGTTTGGGGATTACATCCATGGGGCCTGTTATTGTATTGTTACTACCTTTGCTTTCTTTTCCCACAATCGTTTTATTTCTACATGCAGGTCTTTACATGTTGTTATCTTCTTCAGTTCTTTCTCAAAAATATTGAGGAGGAGGAGGAGGAGGAGGAGGAGGAGGAGGAGGAGGAGGAGGAGGAGGAGGAGGAGGAGGAGAAGAAGAAGAAGAAGAAGAAGAAGAAGAAGAAGAAGAAGAAGAAGAAAAAGAAGAAGAAGAAGAAGAAGAAGAAGAAGAAGAAGAAGAAGAAGAAGAAGAAGAAGAAGAAGAAGAAGAAGAAGAAGAAGAAGAAGAAGAAGAAGAAGAAGAAGAAGAAGAAGAAGAAGAAGAAGAAGAAAAGCATTAGGCAGTTTTTCAGGAGATCTGTGAGTAGGACTATACAGAACTAAAATGATTTTTTCTTGGTTATCATTCTTTTCTGAATGTGTCAAACATGATAATAAATTTATGACTTCCCTTCCTCTTTCTTTAGCAGAGAAGGAAGATATTTATTATCTAGTAATGTTTCATTATCTGTGTGAGGAATTTCCAGAAATGCTATTTTCTCCCACCTCCTCCCCCCCAGATATATAATCCAGTGTTTTGAGGAAAATGATGTTTTAAATGTTGAAAATGCTTTTTATAAGCCAAGTGTTTGGCTTTCTAGTCTGGCTTTCTCAATGGATTAACCTCCGATGCTGAGACATGTATCTATTCATATATGAATAAATAAGCAAGGCAAAATATTGATTTGAATGCAATTAGATCAAATCACCTGTTCAAGTAAAATCTTGTACAGAATAGAATAACAGAGTTGGAAGGGATCTTGGAGATCTTCTAGTCAACTCCCCTGCTTAGGCAGGAAACCCTACACCACTTCGGACAAATGGTTATTCAACATCTTCTTAAAAACTTTCAGTGTTGGAGCATTCACAACTTCTGGAGGCAAGTTGTTCTGCTGATTAATTGTTCTAACTGTCAGGAAATTTCTCCTTAGTTTTAGGTTGTTTCTCTCCTTGATTAGTTTCCACCATTGATTCTTGTCTTGCTTTCAGGTGCTTTGGAGAATAGCTTGACTCCCTCTTCTTTGTGGCAGCCCCTGAGATATCGGAACACTACTATCATGTCACCCCAGTCCTTCTTTTCATTAAACTAGACATACCCAATTCCTGCAACTGTTCTTCATATGTTTTAGCCTCCAGTCCCCTAATCATCTTTGTTGCTCTTCTCTGCACTCTTTCTAGAGTCTCAACATCTTTTTTACATTGTGGTGACCAAAACTGAATGCATCTTTGTCTTAATATGTCCATGAAGACTCAATCATCCAGGCCAAAGGTGTCTAAAGTTGAATCATGGCAACTGGACCAAATGTTGTTAATCTGAGATGTTTCATTGCTCATCTAAGCAACTTCATCAGTCCGAGCAGAATTAGTTTAGCAGAGAATCAGAAAGCCATTGGAATGCACCAATTCATGCCAAAATTGATGCTTTGAATTGAATCTAGAATTCCAAATCATCTTTGTTCTTAGTCAAATAAACACTGAATCAAATCCATTTGGCAACAGTGTGGTCCAACTGGATTCATTGCAATGAATCAAAAATTTGAATCAAATCTTGGGTGATTCATACACGCTTACTAGGAAGGCACCCTCTTTGTCAAATAATGGAAGCCACAAAAACTTTGGATTAACTTCTTAAAGTTCTATATGGTAAGAAAAAGTCATATTAAAATGCTCTAGATGCTCAACTCATGTTGTGAAAGAAACTCTGGTATCTAATCACGGTGGATGTTGCTTGTATAAAGTTAGCACAGCCAACTGTTTTTCAAAACAAGGAAAATCTGAAACATTACATTAAAAGCGCAAGGATACTTAATATTGCCCAATATCTTAATCAGCAGCCAAGAGAGCAAGGCATAACCTCATTTGTACATTGAAAAAGATCTTTGAAAATGAACAAAAGCCTTCAATACATTATATTGCACATACTTACCGCAGCAAGAATCACATTAGCAAAAAATTAGAAACAAAAAAAAAATGTACCCTCAGACGAAGCACTAATTAGGAAAATTCTAGAACGCGCAGAAATGAATAAAATGACTATGGAGTTAAAAGAAAGAGAAGATTCGGAATATTATGAAATATGGAATAAAATCAGGGGTGAAATCCAGCAGGTTCTGACAGGTTCTGGAGAACCGGTAGCGGAAATTTTGAACAGTTTGGAGAATCAGCAAATATCACCTCTGGCTGGCCCCAGAGCAGGGTGGGAATGGAGATTTTGCAATATCCTTCCCCCAGGAGTGGGGAGGGAATGAGGATTTTGCAGTATCCTTCCCCTGCCAAACCCACCAAGCCACGCCCACCAAGCAACATCCACAGAATTGGTAGTAAAATAATTTGGATTTCACCACTGAATAAAATATACAGTTGGCTCGAAAATAGAAATCAGAACAAGAAATGTTTAACTTATTATTGATGAAACTTAAAGGAACTGAACAATACTAAATAAAGAGATGTAAATATAAACGAATATAAATGTGTAGATAAGAACAATGAATATTATAATGTGTAGGTATAGCAATATTGGAGTAATGTGATTACCCTACTATTGAGTAGTAAATAGCAACGATAGAATAGAGAACTACAAAAGGAAAATACGTAAGTTGATACGAAACGCTGTAAAATTACCATTAATGTTATGTAATGTTCAATACATTATGTCTTAACATGTTTTGTTTTTATATATGTGTGATTGTTTTTTTGTGTTGTTTTTAAAGACAAACTGTTTAATATATATATATATTTAAAGGAAAAGATAGCCAGTAACAAACAGGTTTATAGGCCTGTTTAGTGCAGGAATAATGCTGGGGAGTTTCATATCAGAGGTAGAGAGGGACAATATCTTCCATCAAAGTGACATAAACTTGCCTTAATGGAAACAATTCATCTAGCACATTAGAAGGAGAACATAACAATATTTTCTGCTGTTCATTAAGAATCTCAGACTAATGTGTTCCTTTGCAGTGGCAAAGTAATGCATGATTTCTCATTGCTTCATACCTACTGCCATAACCTCGGAGTCCAATTTCAAATGCTGGTGGGCAACAATAGAAAAGCTTACATTCGAGAGATAGCTACATAAATTAAACATGCCACAACATCTAATTGCCCATAGAACAAGTAAAATTAGATTCACAGAAGCAATATTTCTATGCAGCGCTAGCCATGCTAATTGCTTGTGCAGAGAAGGATTATTACTTGGCAAAACTCTGGCCGCTGAAGTTCCCATTTTTAAGAACGGCCACTAAGGAGTTCTCTGAGCACGCTGCTTTTACTCCTAATATCAACTATGTAATAAAAGATACTTACTCATTCAAATTAACTATCGTCATTATACAAGTGTTGGTTCATAGCGGAAACTCAATTATGAATATTTGGGAGCCTGGCTTTCTTTCAGAAAGCTACTGTTATATGTGCTTCTAAGACAGGATCCACAGTTTTTGGCCTACTTGTTGTGTGAGCATCTTGTAGAAAGTTAGCACTCATCCCTCTCCTAGAAGAACGGAATATCATAGGAAATATCAAAAAGGCAGATTATTATATTTCCCCTAAAAGCGAAATCTTTTAGGGGAAAATCTTAAGGGAGACAGAAACTCAGAGCCACAGCTCTCTGCCACCAGCAGATATTTTGTGCCCATTGAGAAAGACTGGGCCAGTCTATCTACAAAACAAAAGACCTTCAGTTCTAGGGTGATTAAGACATGATCCTTCAGGACATAATAGGATTAACCCATCACGACACAGAGCTCACTACATTGCACAATCTTCTAAGGACATTGCATCACCCTCCAAACTTCTGTTGGAAATAAATTTCAGCCAACAAACCTTGGGTCGATGAAAACAAAGAGACTTTATTAAAAGAAAATAATAAAATCATTTTTGCAAAATAGGGTGGTATCCCAGCAGAGACCTCAACAAGATGAAATTTTCAAAAGCTTTACATTCAGTGGTGGGATTCAGCCAGTTCGCACCACTTCGGGAGAACCGTTTGTTAACTTTCTGAGCAGTTTGGCAAACTGGTTGTTGGAAGAAATCATTAGGGCAGAGAACCGGTTGTTAAATTACTTGAATCCCACCACAGATTACATTTAATAGTTCCCTGTCCCGATGCCCCCCATGCCCCTCCTACATCAGGTCCAGTGACTAATCACCACTAATCCAATATGCCTTCAGAGACAACATCATCTCTTTCTCTAATTACATGTTTATCAACATCTCCCCATAACTACCCATACAATATTTTGCAAGCATGGCTCTTCCTTATCTCTATTGCCTTGGCATTAAAGAGTGTCCCCATAGCTCGGCCTCTTTCTAACGGGCCTCAAATAAAAGAAGATCTATTCTAACACAACATTGTTACATATTGGTATGCTTTCAGCATGTCTTCTCTCCAACTGGCTTAAAGCAGAATAATGTTTCACAAATTTAACAGAGTAGCAGAGGTAGAAGGGATCCTGTAGGTCATCCAGTCCAACCCCCTGCCTAATCAAACTTGAATCTCCACTTATATGCATTTCTAACCTATATACCTACATACTACTTTATTTTTGAATTTTCTTATATCCTACATTTCAACCCAACTTAGCTCAAACAAACATGATCTCTACATGGCCCCATGGGAGTCTGACAACAACCAATAGAATACATGTTCTTGCACAAGAACAGGAAGCTCGAGTTCAAAGCTCAAGAGAAGGTATAAATACCACCCCTCTCAACTCCATGTGGTCAACTGCCCAGAACCAACAAGGTAATTTTGCTTCATCAATTAATGGACCCATTTTCCAATCAGCCTTCAGAGGCTGACAGCAAAGAGGCAGAGGAACAGGAGGAGCCTGTTCCTAGTGCACACATGCACATTGCTGCCAGAAGGCAAGAACAGCTAAAACAAAAAGGATGACTTGGTAGTAAGGCCAAGAGATGATTGGCCCCTCCCATAAGGTTTAAAAGACCAGCAACGGCTCTTGGGCTCTTTGTCGGAAAACAACGTTGATAGATTTGTTTCTGATCTTGCTGCATGTATTTCTTGTTGGCATCTCCTGCTTCTGAACTTGTGCCAAGAAAAGCCTTTGGCAGGTTGCCTAATTAGGCCAAGGTTGGTGATAAGGCTGAAGAATTGTGTTATGCAGAATTTGTTTTGAATTAGTTTGGACTACGCTGAGAATGAGTTAATTCTGTTCTAATAAAGTCTATTTCTTTAGAACTGATCGCATCTGATAATACCTACTTGGGCCTGAGTCACAACAATGCGTGCATAGTCCAGTAATGGGTCACAGCCCAGGGGTTGGGGAATCTACCAACTTGTGGATCTTTATCGGCATTATAACTTTGAACCACCCTACTTATAATTGGGTTATTTGCACGCTGCCCAAAATTAGTCATCTGAATCCATTCCTTTCTTCTTGTGGACAAAATGATGGAGAAAAACCTGACCTAATTGTTCAATAAGAAAGACAAAACAAAACAGTCATTGAATAGAAATCAAATGCCGATTTAGCTGCTTTGTCTTTCTTTCTCTGGAAGATTGCAGATGTTGTTAATAAGTACGTTAGCTTTTGAAAACCTGCTCCTTTCTGAAGAGTGATAGGGTGTGATTAAATACTGCATTAGAAATCATTCTAATCAGATTATTGTTATTCCAGAACTGGGAAAATTGAAGTGGAATAAGTTAATTACAGTAATTTGTCTCATTTAAACCACGCTAGGTAGAGCTGATCAAATATCAAAAAATAGTATTTCTCAAACAAATTGAGGGGAGAATTGTGAAATATAGGAAATAATATTTGCAAACATTATTAATCTTGCTGTCTGCATATGGGCAGATATAAACTCATATGGGCAGAGGAAACTGCATAGAAAAATATTTAGTTTCGTTTGCTTGCTTGTTTGTTTGCAAAATAATGGGAATTCTGATCTAAGTGTCTAATCCTTGTTTTCAATGAAACCTACTTTCCTTGGCCATCTCAGCTCTAGTCACACTCAAGTATGATTCAAAAATATTTAAATGATATCAGCATCTTATTAGAGGCTTCCAGGATGAACTTTTGAAATTAATTAGACATAATCAACAGTTTCCATAACTTTGATCCAGGTCAGCGCTCTCTCTCTCTCTCTCTCTCCCTCTCCCTCCCTCACTCTCCCTCTCTCTTTCTCTCTCTCTCTCTCTCTCTCTCTCCCTCTCCCTCTCCCTCTCCCTCTCATCTATTTATCTATCTATGGCACCAAAGTCCCCTGAATTTGAGAGTGTCCATGCTAACCTACACTTAGAAACGGGGGTGGTGTCATAGAGCTGACATAAATAATTTGTGTATCTATCAGGACAGGAACTACAATTCCTAATAATTAACATTGTGAGATGGGGCTTAAAGATCATATTCCTATTAGTTCTTAGTAATGCCTAAATCCTGGTTGTCTCATACAAGCTGCAAGGCAGTAAACAAACCCTGAGAAAAAGGGGCTAAGCTTGAATTTATATTTCCTTAGAAAACAACATTTTAAACTGCATGTAGGATAAAACTGCTCTGGGATGGCTGCAGAACAAAACACTTGATTAAACAGAAGCTCAGAGCAACTGGGGTGAATAAACATATAGTCAAGAGTGAAAGTGTTAAGAAATATTTATCTCACAAACACACCCAATCCCACCTCCTTAGATGCCTCATGTGAATCTCCTTCTGCATCACCCATTTGCAATGGTTTGGTAGCAAACTCTGTAAATATGGTATGTCCATTGTCCTGTCCTGTCCTGTCCTGTCCTGTCCTGTCCTGTCCTGTCCTATCATTCTATTCTACTCTGCTCTGCTCTGCTCCTGCTCCTGCTTTCCTCTCATCTTGTATTATTGTATTGTATTGTATTGTATTGTAGTGTAGTGTAGTGTAGTGTAGTGTAGTGTAGTGTAGTGTAGTGTAGTGTATTGTATTGTATTGTATTGTATCCCACCCACCCCCACCTCACCCTATTCTACCCTACATTGCATTGTATCGTATTCTATATTATTCTACCTTACCCTACGCTAATCTACATTGTATTATATTGTATTGTATTGTATTGTATTGTATTGTATTGTATTGTATTGTATTGTATTGTATTGTATTGTATTGTACCCTACCCCACCCCACCCCACCCCACCCCACCCCACCCCACCCTATTCTACCCTACATTGCATTGTATCATATTCTATACTATTCTACCCTACCCTACGCTAACCTACATTGTATTGTATTGTATTGTATTGTATTGTATTGTATTGTATTGTATTGTATTGTATTGTATTGTATTGTATTGTATTGTATTGTATTGTATTGTATTGTACTCTACTCTACTCTACTCTACTCTACTCTACTCTACTCTACTCTACTCTACTCTACTCTACTCTACTCTACTCTACTCTCATTCTTATGTTATGAAAGAGGAACTATTTGTCCTCTTTGAAAAGCCATCAAGATTGATGTGTGTGTGACTTATCTGAGCCTATCATATTTTAACAGGGGAGCTGTGATTTGATAATCATAACTTTCTTTTTAAATGTGTCTTAAAAGAATGATGCCAGAATTCTGGAAACATGATTTTTTGTAAAGTGTGGGAATTCCCCAAGGTTCCTAATTCGGCATTTCTTCCAAAATCAGGGAGAAATAATGGTTGCAAATGCATAATAGATGAAAATATCCAAGTGGAGATTTAACATACTAATCTGAGTTTATGAGTATATGAAAGCTGTTGAAAAGAAGCCATCCGCATTGTATGCAAGCCTCTAAATTACAAAGACAATTACACAGTTTAAGATAAACACAATAAAAGTCTAATTTTTGCAACTTGAGAGGAATCTCCTTAATTGCTTCTAATCGTCCCCAAAGGAAGAAAAGAAAAAAAAATGAATAGAATTGCTAATGGCATACGAATATTTTACCATTCATCAAGAATAATATATGATTAGAGATTTTTGTACACACTGTACTAATTTTGATATAATTTTCTGCTTAAGTAAAATAATACGCTCTGATGAAAGAATTAGAAAAAATTAAGGATCTTGCATTTCAAGTAACTTAGTTCTGATGTGTAAATTTGGTGCAGAGTGGGGGGTGGGGGTGGGGAGGGGGTTTCTATGCAGTCTGAAGCCCTGGAATTGATTTTTCATTTACAGTACTGTATATACCCCAAAGAATTGTAATTTTCTCCTAAGCCAAATAATTACCTGCAAAGGAGGAAGCTGCCCTACATTTGCTGACTGTGATAACAGAACAGAGGCAGGTGGAAGTAAATAGAAGAAACAGAAGCAGGAGAAACTCTACTGCCCTATCAAAGAAGAGCAGGGTGTCTGTCAGGGTTTCTTGCAAAAATCAAACCCAGAAGCACACACAGATAACTGATTCAGCAGGATTCATTAACTTTGCTTCATATACATAATAACAGATGAAGTAAATGGTACAATACCAATAGCAGAGTTCTTTCAATGTGGTAACAAGTAGAGAGATCAGTTTCCAGTTTCAGTTCAGCAGACAGACAAGCCCAGGCTTGTTTCATTTCAGAGCTGAGCACAGAGCTTAATAACAAAGAGAGCCTCCTCTATAAGGGCAGTTAAGCTTCTGCACAGACTCAGTTGCCTAAGCCATGCCCAGACTTCAGACTTAAGTTTCTGTTTCCAAAACAAGTCCCATTGGCTGTCCTGTTATTATGCCTATTCATTGACTGATGTATTCCAGTCCATGAATATCCATACTCTGACAGTGTCATTCAGCCCTCCCCTCCTCATCCTTGACCATAGAAGGTGCATTTATGCAAGGGAGAATCATCTCCATCTATAAAAGGTTTTCCACATGTATGAAGATTCAATGACAATTGAAAATGCTCTCTTTGATGTAGATGCCCCTCTTCTAACATGTGAATGAGAAGGGCCTGGTGAACATTCTACCAATCTTGTAAATCCCATTTTGAAAAAGACCAAATACTGGAATCAGTGTGTCTCATTGTCTAGGACGCACCTCTCTTTTGTTGGCTTCTGCCCCACAACAGAACAGTTCTTCAAAAATTGGAAACGGGAAGTTTGGTTGGCAAAGATGTTTAAACATAAGTCAGCTAAATGTTGGAAGTATCACCAGATACTTGGATCTTACTATCGTATGTGGTGGACAAGTATAGAAGCAAAAAAAAAAAAAAAAAAAAAAAAAAAAAAATGGACAAAAATAAAGACATGGTTGGTATTTTTGCTGGGGATTTTACCTGAAAGTTATAATAAAGTGAACACTTAATTAATGATCCATGTTCTAACTGCAGCTAGAATTGTATCTTCACAACATTGGAAAAATGAAGAGATTTCTATTGATGAGAAGATGATTAGGAAAACATTAGAATGTGCAGAAATGAATAGATTAAAACTAGCAAGAACAAACTGAATATTATATGATATGGGAAGAATTTTATCAATGGTTAGAGGATAAAAATAGAAACTGGAAATAAAAGGAGAAGATTAAAGAAGAATAGAAAATACGTTAAAATAGAGGTATAAATAAGATGATAATTGTTAGTATTATGATGATGCGGATAATTATTCTTAATGTTATCATTATTGTATTTTTTCTAGAAGACATATTAAGAGGAAAAATGAATAGGCTTATAATGTTCAACAGTTTAATATACTATAATTTTAAGATTAGAGAATTAATATTAATATTTCTCATGTCTCCAAGAATCCATCTCTGGGACTCTATGCTCTCAGATTTTTTTTAATAAATCTGTCTTATTTTCTTAAAGTGTAATATTTCAAGTTAATTCTGTATCCTTGTGGACATGAATAAAAAACTTGATCTTATGCAGGAGTTAAATATGCTTCAGTTTTTGTATTCTTTGGAAAGAAATGTTGCATCAGAAATATTATCCTTCCTTCCTTCCTTCCTTCCTTCCTTCCTTCCTTCCTTCCTTCCTTCCTTCCTTCCTTCCCATTTTGAAAATTACATGCACACATTTCTATAAATCCTTTAAGAACATGTTTAACATTTCATAATTCATAATAAGTGCTTTTCTTATAAAATTGCCATGCAATTAAAAACCCAGCTAAATCTGTTCAAAGAGTGGGTTTATCCACTGTGTAATTGGTTTATTTTTCTGCTATAAGCCCAAACAAAGGAAAATGGCAACATGAGAAAAAACAAACAAATCAAAGAGGGAAAATCCACTTTCCCTCGGAAACTGTTTCTGTGGCCTAACATATTTTAGGATAATGAAATACTTCTTTAACAGTACAAATGCAAGCGTACAATTGGGAAGACTGTGAATTCTTGGTGGGGTATCCCTGAAGAAGATCCATTTCAGTCCAAAGCAAACTTAGCAATGGAATGAAGTTAATTTTTTTTTCAACTGCAAAGGGACTTGCTTGCTCTCTTTTCTTAATATTTGAGCTATCTACAGCATGTGATGAACAGCAACTTGTTTCTGTCCCCAGATGCAGCTGGAAAACATTTTCTGAGGAGGAGGGGGAGGGGGATTGGGAGGGGAAGGGGAAGGGGAATGAGAGACAAAAGCAGAAGCAGAAGCAGGAGAAGAAGGAGGAGGAGGAGGAGGAGGAGGAGGAAGAGGAAGAAGAAGAAGGAGAAGGAGAAGGAGAAGGAGAAGGAGAAGGAGAAGGAGAAGGAGAAGGAGAAGGAGAAGGAGAAGGAGAGGAGGAGGTGGAGGAGGAGGAGGAAGAAGGAGAAGAAGGAGAAAGAGAAGAAGGAGAAGAAGAGGGAGGAGGAGGAGGAGGAGGAGGAGGAGGAGGAGGAGGAGGAGGAGGAGGAGGAGGAGGAGAAGGAGAAGAAGGAGGAGGGGAGGGGGGAGTTTTATGGAATGCTCAGCTAATTTAAAAGTGGTTGAGGGGAAGGATTTCCAAAAATGACTGGCCTGCAGTTTGAATAGGAGAGTAATGATGATTTTCCACTTAAGTAGGGAAGGTTTTGACCACTTCAGTGATAATTTTATCCTGGGAGGCACTATGATAGTGTTCCTTGACTCCACTGTACCTTTCTTCTGAAACGGTAGCAGCAGCCATTGTAGGTCCTGTGAACGTCGTCTTGCCCACGGTACTATATTTATACATGATATCATTTTGCCCAATAATTGGGACAACATTAGAATAGATACCTCTCTGTAAGAACATACCTGAGTGACCATCTTCCGAATGCTGTTTTGCCTCTCCGGAGAGAGATACACCAATCCTGTCCTGGAATCTATAACTGCTCCCAGATGTAATATTTTGTTTGTTGGTTCTAGATGACTTTTGTCCCAATTTATCGTTAGTCCGTGGTCCTGTAATGTCTGCACCGCCATCTGTCTGTCTATATGGAACAGTGATAGCCAACTAGGAAGATGAACGGTAGCAACTAAAACAAACTTTATGCAGGGAATTAATGAACCTTTTCTCAAAGTCTGATATTCCTGCCATTGACTTGTAGTGAGGGAAATGAAGTAAGCAGGCTTTCCTCTCAAGGTTACACTTAGGTTGTGTGAATGTGTGATAAAAACTTAAGGCTTTCTGTCACTAACATTCAGCAAAATACCACTCAGCCTTAGGTTATCAGTGAAATTGTTCTGGGAAATAAATTCTCCCATCACTTAGCAAACAGGCTGGTTCACTTCTCCTAGCTTCTTGATATGCAAAGTTGAAAATCACCCATAGAAGATAGCTTTCTATGACTCCAGGCTTTGCAATAAAGTTCTTAATTAGCTGGAATTGATCACTTCCAGGGGGATAATAAGGATGTAGAGTCCTCAAGCGTCCTTTGGAATAGGTGAAAACAACGAGATAACATTTGATTTGAGAAGCATCAGGGTGATTTCCATAAAACACTTTTTCCCCCTACGTGCAAGTGGACAATAAACTTCACCCCCATGGGGACTGGAGATGGGGGAATTGGTCAACAGAGATGACAAAAAGTCTGAAAGAAAAGCAGTTTCTTGGCCAGTGAAGCTAATAGTTGAGAGTAGATTAATCCAGAGAAGAGTTAAGTCACCATGGCATCAGTCTGTCCCCATTGTTTTAAGATAGGATAGGATAGGATAGGATAGGATAGGATAGGATAGGATAGGATAGGATAGGATAGGATAGGATAGGATAGGATAGGAGAATAGAATAGAATAGAACAGAACAGAACATAACAGAACAGAACAGAATAGAGTGGGATGAAAAGTAGAGTAGAGTAGAGTAGAGTAGTATAGAGGAATAGAATAGAATAGAATAGAATAGAATAGAATAGAATAGAATAGAATAGAATAGAATAGAATAGAATAGAATAGAATAGAATAGAATAGAATTCTCTTTTTTTACAGCTTTCATTACAGATGCTATGCTACAGGTGATACAATAAAGTTGCTGATTGAAACTAAAATGAGACTGCTAAAACTTTTTCAGGGAACGCTGCAAAAATAGTATTCTATTCATTTAGGGTTTCCAAATGTACTGCAAAATAACAGAGAGCATTAGGAAAATGATTTAGAATAGAATAGAATAGAATAGAATAGAATAGAATAGAATAGAATAGAATAGAATAGAATAGAATAGAATAGAATAGAAGAGAATAGAATTCTTTATTGGTCAAGTGTGATTGGACACACAAGGAATTTGTCTTGGTGCATATGCTCTCAGTGTATATAAAAGAAAAGATACATTTGTCAAGAATCATAAGGTACAACACTTAAATGCTAGTCACAGGGTACAAATAAACAATCAGGAAACAATATCAATATAAATCGTAAGGATACAAGCAGCAAAGCTATAGTCATGAAGTCATAAGTGGGAGGAGATGGGTGATAGATACAGTGAGAAGACTAATAGTAATAGTAATGCACCCTTAGTGAATAGTTTAATAGTGTTGAGGGAATTATTTGTTTAGCAGAGTGATGGCATTTGGGGGAAAAAACTGTCCTTGTGTCTAGTTGTTCTGGTGTGCAGTGCTCTATAGCATTGTTTTGAGGGTAAGAATTGAAACAGTTTATGTCCAAGATGTGAGGGATCTGTAAATATTTTCACAGTCCTCTTTTTGACTCGCGCAGTATACAGGTCCTCAATGGATGGCAGGTTAGTAGTAATTGTTTTTTTTTTCCTGCAGTTCTAATTATCCTCTGAAGTCTCTGTGTGTCGTGTTGGGTTGCAGAACTGAACCAGACAGTTATAGAGGTACAGATGACAGACTCAATAATTCCTCTGTAGAACTGGATCAGCAGCTCCCTGGGCAGTTTGAGCTTCCTGAGTTGGTGAAGAAAGAACATTCTTTTTAAACAAGAGCAAGAATTGCTATGCAACTACTCCTACAGATCACCAAGAAGAATCAGGTAGCCCAAACTCTAGTAGGGTCTTCCTTCTTCTAGCAGAATTCTTGCCCTTTGGGTTCTGTAGTATAAGGACATTGTAATTATTATTCCAGCAGCACACACCCCACCCCCAAGTGCGCTTCAGGGTGTGAAGTGCTGACACAGAAAGCATTCTCTCAATGCAAAACGGCATGCGTGGACCTGTTCAGTATGAGAAGACATCCTCCTGGCCAACTGTAAAATATGAATATTTAAAGCCATTGTGCGCCTTTATCTCCTGCTGATAATGGTATTCTTTAAAAGAGCTGTAAGAGACAGCATGAACAGATGGTAGCTGGTTTTGCGTTATCCTGCATCTCTTCAAATGTGCCACAGAAACTTACCATTCATTAATCTTCCATAGACTTCAGTAGCGCAGCAACTAAATTACACACACTCACACACGGAGGCCAACGCTGCTGTCAGGCTTAAAATTAAACCACAGTGCACCATGCCAAGTCTTTTCACCAAACTCCACTATAAAACAGTTAGAAAAATAAACATTTAGCTTGGCGCCTGACCCAGAAGTCCTTGCAATGAAAAGAGGAAACAGCCACAGCATTTGAGCCGTCGCACAGCAAGGGTAGCTGAGGAAGAAGAAATGGAAATTAGAGAAAGCTAGGTGTCTGTGTGTATGGGGGGGGGGGTGGAATGTCTTTGTGTGAACGGACTTTGTACGACTCCAGGTGGTTTTAATAGGCCATAATGCAAGGGAGGTTTTGTTTTACAAAGCGTTTTGTGCATGTTTTGCGTCCCTTGAAACAATAGCAGCTAAACATTGTCAGCTAAATCGGATCCAACTGCACGAACGGCTCATGAATGGCTCCTACTCCATATGGAGGCTTACTGTAAATATTCAGTTTTATTTGTTTATTTTTATTTTATTTATTAGTTTGTCAAACATGTACAAGATAGCAGGTATAAATATGAACATGGACGTGAATGAAGGAAATGAATACAAATAAATGGGGACAGGAGGACAGGGACGGTAGGCATACTGGTGTGCTTATGCACGCACCCTTCACGGACCTCTTAGGAATGGGGTGAGGTCCACAGTAGACAGTTTGAGATTGAAGCTGTGAGGGTTTGAGGATGTAACAACAGATGGAGTTGGGTAGAGCATTCCAGGTGTTGACCACTCTGTTGCTGAAGTCATCTTTTCTGCAATCCAGTTTTGACTTCTGCAATCCAGAAGTCATCTTTTCTGCAATCCAGTTTAGAACTCACCCTTTAAAAAAAAATAATAGAAGAATAAGGTTACTACATTCAACAGAGCACAAACCTTCTGTGTGAAGTCAGTCCTGGATTTGCAACACAGAGAGGGATTTGGAGTAGAGAACGTTCAACCACTTCTGAGTATTCCAATGCTCCTCTGGGCCACCTCTGGGCACCTCTCTCAGCACCTCTGAACATTTCAATATCTCAGGGGCTGCTACAAAGAATAGGAGGTCAGCCTATTTTCCAAAGCACCAGAAGCCCAAATGAGAAGCAATGGATGGAAACGAATCAAGGAGAGAAGCAACCTGGAACTAAGGAGAAGATTCCTGACAGTGAGAACAAGTTAACTAGTGGAACGTCTTGCCTTCAGAAGTTACAAATGCTCCGTTAATGGAGGTTTTTAACAAGAGATTGAACAGCCGATTGTCCAGAATGGTATAGACATCTCCTGATTTCGCAGGGGGGTTGGACTAGAAGACTTCCAAGGTCCCTTCCAATTCTGCTATTGTGTTCTGGTGGCCTTAGAATTAATGACAGTCCATGAGAACAAAATTGATAGAGTGAATGCTGCCTCTTTTTCACCTTGAGGTCATCGGATAGGTTTTGGATGTTGACCTTGCAGAAGTTAACTCAGGCTCATCCATCTAAGTTTGGTTTCTGGAAAAAGGAACCCAGATGCCTTCTGAAACAGAATTATTTCTGCTCCCCAATGTCACATCCACATCTCACAGATTCAAGAGAATTCTGATGAGAAAGCTATGTAAGTTCAGTAGCTTCCCTTGCAGACATTCAGTGAATGTGTGTACGAAGAACAGTGGACAACTGATTCAGCAAACTGATGCCCTATAGATATTACATGTATGCATTGCATGTAGTTTGTGAGGAAGGATGTTAAAAACTTTTATCATCTGAATTTTACAGCCGATATAAAAGAGTTTGTTCATTTGGATTCTGCAGCCTTTAAATCAACTTTCCTTCCTTCCTTCCTTCCTTCCTTCCTTCCTTCCTTCCTTCCTTCCTTCCTTCCTTCCTTCCTTCCTTCCTTCCCCAAAATGCCACATTTCCAGTTCACAAAGTTCTATTGATTTATCTTATCATTATCTTTCAAATGCAAATTTGAAGTTTTAATTTAGAAGCGCCACTATCTTTTAATTGCATCAGTTTTAGTAGAGAATTAGTATGACTATGCAATCTCTATAATCTGTATAATTATGGAGATTTCTGCAATGGGGATCATGAAACTTGTATCAGGATTTCTCCCGGTACTTTTCACATATAAATTTCAGCTCCAGGTATTTGATGAAAAGTAAGCATCAGCAAAAAGTATGCACCAGCCCAAGAAATCAAGTAAGAAGAAGAAATATTTAGAAACATCTTTCTAAGAAATAATGAATTTAGTTATCCATTACATATTGTTTATAGGGCCTTTTCAACTTAATAAAAATGGAGCTGAAGGGATTTGATTCACAGAAGCTTAGCCCATATCTCCACATCTCTCCCGTTAGAAATTATATAATTATATAAAGCACCACACAAAGCAAATGAAGAGTACAGTCACCATGTGCTTTACTGCTCAAAATATTTTCCTGTATTTCCTGTATAAACTGTTTTAAATTATTGCCATTTGATAATAACTCATCAGCTCACAGAGTTTGTTAGAGAATGATATAACACATCTTTAAGCATATTGAAGGAATGAGTGTTACCTTGATGTTGTATTGATTAAGGAGAAAAATAAAGGCAAATATTAAACAAACAAATAAGTGCTGAATGAAGATATTGTGAAGGTGATTGTTTACTATTTAGGTTGATGCTAGTGTTACAGGCTTCAAGTTAATTTATCAGCAACATATCTTTCTAAAAATGAAAACTACTGTATACAGTATAGCCAAATTATTCTCATATGGTATGATATGGAAATGTTAGCCACAGGATTAGTTTCAGTTGTACAAGATTTAATCAGTTTATTTATGAAACGATAGAGAAAGTAGTAACATATCATCCAGAAGATGACATTTTTAGAAAGCCAATAAATATTGTACCTATTAGGATTCAAAGATAGTTGTTAATCTTGTACATATACCAGCTGCAAGTTATGCACAGACTATTAGTAATGGCATTTTTTCCAGCCAAAGCATTTTTAATGCATGGTCAATAAAAAAAGTATATTAAAAAAGAAGCATTTCTAACACAAGGGAAGGATTTGACGTTGAAGATGTTGAACAAATGTTGCTGAATATTTGTCTGCCTCTGATTCAAAATGGAGAAACTTTGAGTATGTAGGAATATATCACTGTACATCTTTTGAAAGTGAGGAAAAGAGACTCTGCCAGATGAAATAAGACCTTAATGGAACCTAATTATGTTTTTATAAGGACTTCATTTTAAAGGATGATCATATAGTCATGCTATAGAAATTAAGAACAGAAATATTAAACAAGTTCATTAGAGTCGTTTAGAAGTAAAACTGGGCAAAAGAAGGACTTTGCATGCTCAAACAGATGCATAATTCAAACAGGTACAGTGTGTGGCAAACAAAATCCTAGTGGACAACCATTTAAATATGAGCCAACCATGTGCATCAGCTTCCAAAAAAGCCAACACACTTCTGGCCTGCATAAACAGAGGGATAGAATCAAGATCACGTGAAGTGTTAATATCACTTGGTAAGGCCACACTTGGAATATTTCATTCAGTTTTGGTCACCACGATGTAAAAAGGATGTGGAACAGGGATGAAATGCTCCAGTTCAGACCAGATTGGGTGATCCAGTAGCAATCGTGGTGTGTGGTTTGGTGATTCGGTAGCGATGGTGGAGCGAAGTTCTACCCACCCGCCCCGGTGTCGTTACTTCCTGATTTTAACCAGGAAGTAATCTGTTTTTTACCTTCTGCGTATGTGCAGGTTTTACGCATACACAGAAGGTCTGCAAGCACATCTGAAGCGCGTATGTGCACGGTGCATGCACTTCTGAACCGGTAAGGAAGGTAAGTAGATTTCACCCCTGATGTGGAGACTCTAGAAAGAGTGGAGAGAAGAGCAACAAAAACAATTAGGGGACTGGAGACTAAAACATAAGAAGAACGGTTGCAGGAACTGGGCATGGCTAGTCTAGTGAAGAGAAGGACCAGGGGAGACATGATAGCAGTCTTTGAAAGTCTCAGGGGCTGCCACAAAGAAGAAGGAGTCAAGCTATTCTCCAAAGCACCTGAGGGTAGGACAAGAAACAATGGGTGGAAGCTAATCAAGGAGAGAAGCAACTTAAAACTAAGGAGAAATTTCCTGACAGTTAGAACAATTAATCAGTGGAACAACTTGCCTCCAGAAGTTGTGAATGCTCCAACATTGGAAGTTTTTAAGAAAATGTTGGATAACCATTTGTCTGAAGTGGTGTAGGGTTTCCTGCCTAAGCAGGGGGTTGGACTAGAAGACCTCCAAGGTCCCTTCCAACTCTGTTTTTATATTATATTATAATATTATGTTAAATGCAAAATACAATGGATGTAAAAATCAATTCTTATTAAAAATAATAAATGACGTAACAACTGTAACAAAAATAAAGAGCGTGCTAATAATCTACCACGCTTTCATAGTCTACAATTGACTTCCTGAATCACAAATTGGTTAAGCTTATCTTACACTCTTTAGTGCAATGGCTCCTTATGGAGTTTCAAATGTTTCTTGAAATTTAAACAATTAAAGTTAATCGAAGACACTCTGAGAAAAAAAAAAAGATCCTGGCATGATAATACATTTATCTACTATTGTCTAAGACTGCATTTGCAGGGAATTGGTGTTTTCTTGGCTTCTGTTCTTTAACTGGAGGCAATGAATTTGTTCGTCCTAGTAATAATTAGTTGATTTCTGGAGTTGTTTAAAGATTAGCATTATTGGGAAAGTTGGATAAACATGGATGATAGTAATAAACCTCCTACCGGCCTCCCACCATCCTGTGCGTTCTCATAGAACTGCCCTCCTCCGGGTGCCGTCAGCTAGACAATGTCAGCTGGTGACCCCCAGGATGAGGGGGTTCTCTATGGCCGCACCAACCCTCTGGAATGGGTTGCCCACTGAACTCCGGACAGCTCCCGATCTCCTCACGTTCTGCACTGGCCTGAAGACATGGTTTTTCTATCAAATTCCCTGACCGATTACGGGGGTTTTAATTTGGGGGATTTTCAATTTTGAACTGGATTTTAATATTGTATTGTTATTACTATTGTTGTTTTTATTTTGTGAGCAGCTCCAAGTCCTATGGGAGAAGGATGGCATATAAATTTTATGAAAGAAAGAAAGAAAGAAAGAAAGAAAGAAAGAAAGAAAGAAAGAAAGAAAGAAAGAAAGAAAGAAAGAAAGATTTCTCCTCTATACTACTAGATGTATCCAGCAACGGTAGTTTCATATATCTGCTTAATGTATTGAGAGAGTCCAACTATATTTATAGTGTTTCTTAACAAAACTCTGTATGAGGGAGGGAGGGAGGGGAGAGAGGGAAGAACAGAGGAACAGAGGAAAGAAGGAAGGAGGGGAGGGAGAGGGAGGGAGGGAAGGAGGGAGGGGGAGGGGAGAGAGGGAGGAACAGAGGGACAGAGGAAAGAAGGGAGGGAGGGAGGAGATTTGAAAGTTTTCAGGGATTCTCTACAAATAATCTTTGGGAAAGCCCATCCTTTACTTCCACTCAACCTCTTCTAATGCACGTAATTTTACCCTGCAAAAAAAAGTCTGGTCAGTTTTCCACCATGAGCTTACTTTCATTCTTAGATTGAGACCACTTGCAGATACTAGAATCACTTCTTCAGATACTTGGGTTCTTGAAACCAAATGAATGGAGCTCCAGCTGAGTACTGAAAAAAATGAACAAGTGGATCGCTCCAACAAATAAAAGATCAAACAGATATCAATTGCAGTGGTCCACTCCTCATATCTTAAAACTGAAACTCAAATGCAGTTCAGTTCCTTGTTATTTATAATACAAATGGTCACTTAAGCTATGCTCATTTCTTCAGAACTTTTTAGAAACATCCCTGCCGTTTTCCTAATTTTGTTATTGTCTTTGTCATCATCTTAGAATAATCAATATGTAAGGGAGTCTTGGACTGAAATACTGATACTTAACTTTCATGGTTTAACAAAGGTTTACTAAGTGTTGCTACCTACTGTAATTTTTAATCTATTCTGTTCCCTCCTGAATCAGACAAGGAATGCAATAATGGGGTAAGCAGATACCTTATCTTTCACTGTTCTGCAACTGGTGACCATACGTCTTTCTACCTCTTCTTGAATCAGTGGACAGCTGTTTCACCACTCTCAAGCATGAAGCTTTTAAACCCAGGCTCAGTTAGTCTCTCCACACGTCATCTTTAGGGAAGCCTACAAACCAGCATCTGCATTTCCTGCGTTGGATGAGGAGAGCACATCTTTCTGTCCTGGCTACTTTTTACAGAGGCATGCTTGAGAGCATTTTAACAAACTGCATCACTGTTTGATTTGATGGCAGCAATACCTCAGAGAGAAAGTCCATACAGAGAGTGGTAAATGCAGCCGAGAAGATCATAGGAAGCTCAGTTCCTGGTATTCAAGTTGCTGCTTTTAAGCACTATGTGCTTAGAGCTCAAAGCATTGTTAGAGATCCCGCACACCAGAGGTGGTTTTCAGCAGGTTCTGAGCAGTTCTGGAGAACCGGTAGTGGAAATTTTGAGTAGTTCGGAGAATACCACCTCTGAGTAAATACCACCTCTGACTCCCTCTAGCCCCATCTATTCTCTCCCTCCCGAATCCCAGCTGATTGGGACGAAATGGGGATTTTGCAGTAATCTTCCCCAGGAGTGTGGTGGGAATGGAGATTTTACAGTATCCTTCCCCTGCTATGCCTAGCAAGCCATGCCCACAGAACCGGTAGTAAAAAAATTTGAATCCCACCACTGCCGCACACCCAATTTATGACCTGTTTCTGTTGCTCCCATCTGGGAGGAGGTTCCAAAATATTTCTAGCAGGACTCTCTACATGGGGCTCCCCTTGAGGAGCACCCGGAGGCTCCAGCTGGTCCATAATGCGGCCGCACGAGTGATTATGGGAGTGACTCTTGCTCCTGGGTAACTCCCCTCTTGCATGAGCTGCACTGGCTCCCGGTGGTCTTCTGGGTGCATTTCAAGGTGCTAGTCACCATCTTCAAAGTGCTCCATGGCTTAGAACCGGGATATTTACAGGACCGCCTTCTGCCAATGACTATCTCCCACCGCCTGATACTCTCTCACAGAGAGGGCCTCCTCAGGGTGCCGTTAGCCAGACAATGCCAGCAGGCAGCCCCCAGGGGGAGAGCATTCTCTGTGGGAGCTCTTGCCCTATGGAATGAATTACCCCCAGATATAAGAAAGATTCCTGACCTCCGTGCCTTCCGACGAGCCCTGAAGACTCTGCTGTTTCATCAAGCCGGTCTGACTTAAATCTGTGTTAAATTTTTAAAAGGGTTTTTATCAGGGGTTTTAAATTTTATGGCCAAATAGTTTAATTATTTTATTAGTTTTAATTTTTTATATGTGATTGTTTTAATATGGCTGTAAACTGCCCTGAGTCCCATTCGGGAGAAGGGCGGTATATAAATGCAATAAAACCTAAACCTAAGCCTAAACTAATTGATTTTGTAACAGCTTTGTTCCTTATACCATCCAACTGGTAAACTCACAAGATTCACCATGTACAGGTCAGGGGTGAAATCCAGCAGGTTCTGACAGGTTCTAGAGAACTGGTAGCAGAAATTTTGAGCAGTTTGAAGAACCTGCAAATGCTACCTCTGGCTGATCCCAGAGTGGGGTGGAATGGAGTTTTTACAATATCATTCCCCCAGGAATGGGGAGGAAATTGGGATTTTGCAGTATCCTTCCCCTGGAGTGGGATGGGAATGGAGATTTTGCAGTATCCTTCCCCTGCCATGCCTACCAAGCCACACCCACCAAGTCACAGCACGCCCACCAAGCCACGGCCACAGAACCGGTAGTAAAAAAAAAATGGGATTTCACCACTGGTACAGGCATACATCCAAACTATACTGTGTTATTTCTCTGTGACATATAATATATGCATAATTCTGTATTTATCTGTATTTATTTATTCTTTTATACTATGTAGTGTATATTGCAGGTATATTGCAGGTGGTGATCCTTTAAGAGGTGTCTGCAACGAAATTTCGCTTTAATGTATGCCGATTAGTGTACTTTTATGATAACAATAAAGTTATCATTCTATTCTATTCTATTCTATAATGGCCCTTAAAACCGAGATGAAGACTGCCCCTATGGTCAGCAATGACTAGCAGAGTAAAATCCATAGGGCAGTGATGGCTAACCTTTTTGTTAGGAGTTTCACATGTGCATGTGCCCACACCCATAATTCTATGAGCCCTGCCCTGTGCATGCGCGCACGACCTCCCTCTGTCCCCCGCTCCTGGCACACGATAGCCTGGAAGATCCATTTTTCTCTCTCACCTGGCTCCAGATCCTCTCTATGCATCTGGAGAGGGCGAAAACAGCCTTCCCCACCCCCTCAGAGGCCTTCTGGAGGCCCAAAATGCCCATTTCCCAACTTCCGGTTGGACAGTTAGTGACATTTTTTGCTGTCCCCAGCCTCCAGAACCTCTCTAGGAGTCTAACATGCACGCCAGAGCTGAGCTGACATGCCCACTGGTTCGCCATCATGGCCTTAGGGATTCCTTTACCTCTAGTGTAAGGCATAACATGGTACAAACCCAGCCAATTGTGGTTAAGTCAACGAGCCACAGTTAACTTGACTATAGTGCAATGTGTGGACCCAGGCATTACGTTATCCCCGAATTGCTAGGAAAAACCTAGCTTCCCAGCTTCATTTTAATTGGAGTGAGGGCCAAAGGGGTCAATCCAAGGTGCCATAGAAGGGAAGAGTGTACAGCAAGAAAAAAAAATACAATCAACCTATTCCCACTGGACTTGCAATTATGTTGATGGCCTGCCTGACTGCACCAAAAATGCCTTTTATCCCCACATCCCACCCAAAGACAGTGTAGATTAAAGCATAATGCTTAAAATATGAAATGTTTTATGTAATATATGTGTAGAAAGCCCATACAAGTAAGGAAGGTTTCTAAGCTGATTGGACTAGGTAGCACTCTCTGATCCATGAGTTAATAATGTAGTTAATGAGAAGCTGGATATGCAGGGCATAGAAGGGCAAAGGGGAGTAGGTCTAACTCTATAGGTCAGTTGGATGGTCTGACATTTTTATTTTTATTTTTAACAATATGGAGAGGAGAGCATGCGTTGTATCTAGATTGACTGCTTTGGCTTGGCGAGATTAGCTTCGTTGTAGAGAATTTAGATGGATGCATAGTTTGTATAAATGACTATTAACTATCAGAACATTACATTGGCATTAAAGCATTGTCTATAATGTGCTTGATAAACAGCTGGTAAAAATCTGTTCAGTGAAAGCAGAAAGTTCAGAGTTGCTAAAATTCAGGTGGCCACTAGATGACAGCAAAGAGTATTTGCTGTCACTGTATTTCTTGGCTGCCATCTAGAGTACATATGGAGAATTAGTTGGATTTGGACTTGGGTAAGAGCCATTTGGACCCATTTCTCACAGAACAGAAAACACCAGGAGCCACAAAACCCTTCCTGTACCTGACTATTTCTTGAACAGCCACAAAACTAGCATATGGAGTTGAATTAAATGTTCTGTTTTGTTCTGAAACTTTTCTTTTCTTGGATTTATCCACGGTTGGCCTACCAGGGGTTGAAAAGCTCAATAAATCACATGCTGGTGGGTGTCGCACATTGGCAGTTGTGATGCATATTTTGAGTGACAGGGAGCCGCAGCAAAGGGGAGAAAGAGCCACATGCAGCTCCAGAGCCGCAGGTTGCTGATCCTGGGCTAGTCATTCTTTATCAGCCTGATTTGTCTTCGAAGATAATTGTTGAAAGGAAAGGTTGAAAAGCAAGGTAAATAGTTGTCCAATGACCCTCTATTGCATGGAAGGGACTTTTTCTGATTTGCTGATTCATACACATGTATAAAGGAATCTCTTCCAGTCCAGAAGCCACTTTCTTGCCAGGAGAGAGAGAGAGAGAAAAAGAACTGTTATTGAAAGCAATCAATTAATATTGGAATAGAAGCCAAAGATGCTAATATGGCATGATTCCATGCTAATATTTGTGCTGCAAAGAGCGGCTGAGTGTAAATCTGTTTTCTACCAGCTGAGCAACATCTGTAAAATAAGCTGTCATTAATGTGAGGCATCTTTGTTCACTCCCAGTCCAGCCAAATTATATTATCACACTTTTTTATTAGTTTTCCTGCTGCCTGGCAAACTTCAGCTAATACGAGACACTGCTGGGAAGATTCCGTCAGTGCATCCGACTGAATTAACAAAGTCCTTTCTCTATCAGGGTTCCAAGTAACACCCCCAATGAAAGAAAACTCTGAAGCTTGAGCTTCCTCAAAGTTCCATTTTATTAGAGATGTCATATTGGCACATCTGGGAAAACCCAAATCTGAAAGCTTCCAGCTTTTCCCCACCCAAAGGAAAGTTCAACTCCCTGCCCAGTACCCACATGTCCAGCTGGTCCAGAATGCAGCTGCGCGAGTGGTAATGGGAGCAACTCGTCGCTCCCGGGTAACTCCCCTCTTGCGTGAGCTGCACTGGCTCCCAGTGGTCTTCCGGGTGCGTTTCAAGGTGCTAGTCATCATCTTCAAAGTGCTCCACGGCTTAGGACCGGGATATTTACAGGACCGCCTTCTGCCAATGAATATCTCCCACCGCCCGATATGCTCTCACAGAGAGGGCTTCCTCAGGGTGCCGTCGGCCAGACAATGCCAGCAGGCGACCCCCAGGGGGAGATCATTCTCTGTGGGATCTCCAGCCCTATGGAATGAACTACCCCCGGATATAAGAAAGATTCCTGACCTCCGTGCCTTCCGATGAGCCCTGAAGACTTTACTGTTTCATCAAGCCGGTCTGACTTAAATTTGTGTTAAATTTTTAAAGGGTTTTTAGTAGGGGCTTTGAATTTTACGGCCAAATAGTTTAATTATTTTATTAGTTTTAATTTTTATATGCGATTGTTTTAATATGGCTGTAAACCGCCCTGAGTCCCATTTGGGAGAAGGGCGGTATATAAATGCAATAAACCTAAACCTAAACATGGTCTAATCCAAACACCATCCTGACTGGAGATGCTTCCCACTTCGAGCCATCCAGATGCAGGGCAAGATGACCTTGACTTTCTGAGAAAGGAATGTTATTATGACTATATATCACTCTGGCTCCATACAATCTCTCTTCTCAGTTTCCCACAGTAGTAACTATGGCAGGCCTGAAGGCCCAATAAAAAAAAGATGGCATCTAGGCTTGACACGGTCCCTGTTTCAATTGTTTGGGAACTGGATTCCCTGCCTATGGGCTATTATCATTCTCCCAGCAACTTTAATGGATGTTAATGCAGACATCGAGAGCAATTGAACATGGTGATACCTTTTAACAGATGAATCCCCTTCTCCTACCTAAGCCTCCCATTGCAGCATTTTTGGTATGTGGCAGCAATGAAGAAAAAGATGTTGCCGATTGGGAAAACGATGTTTCCAGTATCACGAGAACCACTCTACAGAAAGTCAATCCACTTCAGAGATGCATGGCTTCCATGTACAATCGTAAACAATGTGTAGCTTGTTATTTAAATAGCTTCTCCGGAATGCTTTCATTATAAGAGTCCATCTAACATTTCGGTAAGGAATTACGACTGGACTATTTGCTCACCCATTAGCTCCCCTCCGCTTCAATTTGGGGCAATGCGCAAGCAATTAAAAACAAGCAACCGGCATTGTTCGAAATGTATGCAAAACAAAACAAAAACAAAACTGTGTGCTGCATACCAAACATGCATAAATAATACGCAAAGCTCCAGCAGGTCACCAAAAGCTTCAAGGAAGAAGCACACTGTGTAACGCAGCGGTTAGAATGCAGTCTTGCAGGCTGGTTCTGCCCACTGCCAGCAGTTCAATTCTGACCTGCTTAAGGATGACTCAGCCTTCCTTCTGGCGGTGGGTTTCAGAAATGCTTACCATTGGTTTACCGCACAGCTGCATGCTCGCTTCGCGTGTGCGCACACATTCCACAAATGTGCCTGGCCTTGAAAACATGGCTAAATAGGGCAGCATCTGCTTCCATCCTTCCGAGCTCGGTAAAATGAGAATTCAGATTGTTGGAGGCAATACATTGACTCTGTAACAGGGGTGAAATGCTCCCAGTTCAGACTGGATCGCTCGATCTGGTAGCGATGGAGGCGGGTGGTTTGGAGAAGCAGTAGCAAAAATCTCTGCCCCCCCCCACCCCATGCCCAGCTCAGCCACGCAATCATCAGAGGCTTTTTTTTTAATTTTTAAAAGCATTTTTTCCTACAGCCTGTTCGGCAGAAAAAATGCTTTTAAAAGTAAAAAAAAAAAAGCCTCTGATGATCACACAGCTCAGCTGGGATCGTCAGAGGCTTTTAAAAGCATTTTTTTTATAACCTCTTCAGCCAAAAGCTTTTAAAAGCCTCTGACGATCCCAGCTGAGTTGCCTGATCGGCAGAACCTTTTAAAAGCATTTTTTTACAACCTCTTCGGCCAAAGAAGTTGTAGAAAAAATGGTTTTAAAGTTTTAAAAAAAGTTGACCATGCGCACCCAGTCACATTACACCCCCCAAGCCATGCCCACAGAACCAGTATTAACAAATTTTACATTTCACCACTGCTCTGTAGCCTGCTTAGAGAGTGCTGTAAACAGTGATGGGATTCAGCCAGTTCGCACCACTTTGGGAGAACCGGTTGTTAACTTTCTGAACAGTTTGGTGAACTGGTTGTTGGAAGAAACCATTAGGGCAGAAAACCTGTTGTTAAATTATTTGAATCCCAGCACTGTCTGTAAAGCACTATGAAGTGGTGTATTAGTCTAAGTGCTATTGCTCTACACAAAACTGATATGAAACATTTTATATGCTGGGAAAAAATTCCAAAAGTTAGGCTGGTGAATCACTGCTTGGAAGAGATTTACAGTGAACATGGAGCTGTTAATTGGGCTAATTACTAGTAAACTAGTTGCCTACCATTGGCTGTTCATGAACTCCTAGATGTTCTTGTAGTGCCGATAACAGAGCTTCTAACACTGATGTATCGATGGCTTCAGTGGGATAGGGACACGAGTGCCAAACCTCTGTAGTTAAGAGTGATATGAGCAGGTATGTAATAGATCTTGTCTGTACTCCACAGCAAATGAGGCTTGATCTAGAAAAGAAAGATATTGACATCTGGCATAGTCAGATTACTTTGTGATCTAAGTGCGCAGACATATTGGACCACTGTCTGAATGAGCAATTGGTCCTTTCAATGGTTCTTTCCCATTGTGCCAAAGAGCAGAGAGCAGGTAAGAAAGGAATAACATTCCACCCTGGTTTATGTTGGGTTCATTTGATGCACTCTATTTATTTCAAGCAAGACAGGAAGAAGACACCACATTTGAACTGTGGTGCTGGAGAAGCCGCCCGCATATTCCTTGGACAGCAAAGATGGTCAACAAGCAAGTTTTGGAGAGAATAGAATAGAGCAGAGCAGAGCAGAGCAGAGCAGAGCAGAGCAGAGCAGAGCAGAACAGAATTCTTTATTGGCCAAGTATGATTGGACACACAAGGAATTTGTCTTGGTGCATACGGCCTTGGTGTACATAAAAAGACAAGATACATTTGTCAAGAATCATAAGGTACAACACTTAATGATAGTCATAGGGAAACAGTCAATATAAACCTTAAGGATACCAGCAACAAGGTTACAGTCATACAGTCATAAGTGGGAGGAGATGGGTGATAGGAATGATGAGAAGATTAATAGTAATGCAGACTTAATAACTAGTTTGACTGTGTTGTGGGAATTAGTTGTTTAGCAGAGTGATGGCATTCAGGAAAAAAAACTGTTCTTGTGTCTAGTTATTCTGGTGTGCAGTGCTCTATAGCATCGATTTGAGGGTAGGAGTTGAAACAGTTTATGTCCAGGATGTGAGGGGTCTGTAAATATTTTCACAGCCCTCTTTTTGACTCATGCAGTATACCGATCCTCAATGGAAGGCAAGTTGGTAGTAATTGTTTTTTCAGCAGTTCTAATTATCCTCTGAAATCTGTGTCTGTCTTGTTGGGTTGCAGAACCAAACCAGTCAGTTATAGAGGTGCAGATGACAGACTCAATAATAACACCAAACATGTCACTTGGAAAGCAAAATCACAAAACTGCATCTCATTTAGTTTGGGCATGTCATGTGGGGGAATTCACTGGAGAAAGCAACTCTATTTGTAAGAGTTAGTGGCAAAAGGAAACCAGACCACCAAGAAAATAATGGCTGGTCACCATCAAAGGTGACACCAGCCAGGGCATAGAACAATTCAAGGAAGCAGTGAAAGATTGAAGATGTGGAGAGACATGGCCCATAGACTCAGCAAGAGTCAGACACAACTGAAAGGATAACATCATTATCATCATTCATTCAGGGCACTTATAAATTTCTGTGCAACCACAACCAATCATTAAAGTTCCCAATAAGATCTTGGTTTCTTCCTTCTCCTTTTTGGGCAGCCGTGCAATCCACTTCCTTAAAGGCTCCTTTTCTCTCCTGTTTTTGCATCCTGTTAACTTCTTGTCCTTTCTGACCTATATGTACAGTTGAACTGGTGATGGAATCATCATCTTTGATACTTCTTTTCTGAACTTCAGCAGAACTTTGATGACAGTTTCTCCTCCCAGGGCTGAAGTAGCATACTTTTCAGGGCATAAGATGCACTCTTTCCCCGCTAAAAGAGGGTGGAAATGTTGCTGTATCTTATACACCGAATACAGTCACTTTTGGCCTCCCGAAACTTTGCCCTGCACATCCCATTTTTGCACAAAACTGGCTCGTTTTTTTGCAAAAAATGGGATGAGCAGAGGATTTGGGAGGCCTGCAGAGTGCTCCTGGGGTCTGGGGAGGGCAAAAACATGATGCTTGGGGGGTTTGGGAGACTAAAAACGGGCCCATTTTTTGCAAAAATGGGGGCATTTTGCCCTCCCCAGTCCCCAGGACCACTCTGCAGGCTTCCCTAACCCTCTGCACATCCTGTTTTTGCAAAAAAAAAAAAAAGCCAGTTTTTCTTTTCTTTCTTTTTTCCCCTTTCTTTCTTCATTATTTCTTCAAAATCTTGGTGCGGCTTATACTCTGGTGCGTTTTATAATCTGAAAAATACGGTAACTTCTCTTTCAAGCTGGTTCCACTATCATTATTCCAGATATTTTGAATGGGATGTAGGTCTTCTTTTTGCCTGAATTTTTGGATCCCGCTTCACTATTTCATTTATATTCTTGGTGGGAATTACTGAGGATGTGTTCCTTTGAAAGCTTTTAATTTTTTTCAGCTTGTTAGCTCCATCTTTAAAGATGGGTTCAAGGGAAAGAAAAATGTATCATTTTGCACCAAGTCTCTGGTGAATTTATCATCACCCACCTAAAATGATAGGATCCTTTTTCAGAACCTCCCTTTAATCTGATACCTTTCAGGTTGAGGCCATCCTTCATCAGCTCCGGTTTCTACTTGAGTTTATTCATTACAGGATTAAGAATCAGCTCCCTTATGAAGAATCTCCCTCGGCCTGACCAAAGGGCTCTCTGTGAAGCTGTAGCCTCCAAACAAACCTTGCATTTCTCTTATTTATTTCTCCAGTCTGAATTTTCCCACCTGACAATATATCATCTGAAAATACAGTATTGATCCTAAGAGAGCTGTCTGCCGAATGTAACATTGCAGGCTCACTGGCCTGTGTTTTCCCTTTTTTCCTTACCTGACTTCATTGACAGGTGAAAGATTTACAGCCCAAGGTGGGTAAAGTCAGAAATGGCAAGCCACAAGTCTTATCATGCCATCTTCCACCTAATTTTTCAAAGCACTTGGTTTAGCTTCTCTGAAAAGGGCTTGAGATTTGGTTGGAGCACTCGCTTTCTTTTGTCTGTTTTCAACATTTTGGCAAAGGATTGGTAATGTCCCTGCCTCCACCACCTGTCAACACAATAACTAATGGAGTCAGAGGTAACTATAATAATGTTAATTTGCAGATCATCCATCTCTTGATAAAAATGCACTTTTAATATTTTAATGTTTAAGAAAGAAAGAAAAAGGAAGAAAGGAAGGAAGGAAGGAAGGAAGGAAGGAAGGAAGGAAGGAAGGAAGGAAGGAAGGAGGGAGGGAGGGAGGGAGGGAGGGAGGGAGGGAGGGAGGGAGGGAGGGAGGGAGGGAGGGAGGAAGGAAGAGGAAGGGAGGGAGGAAGGAAGGAAGGAAGGAAGGAAGGGGAGGGAGGGAGGATGGAAGGAAGGAGGGAAGGAAGGAAGGAAGGGAGGGAGGGAGGGAGGGAGGAAGGAAGGAAGGAAGGAAGGAAGGAAGGAAGGAAGGAAGGAAGGAAGGAAGAAAGAAAGAAAGAAAGAAAGAAAGAAAGAAAGAAAGAAAGAAAGAAAGAAAGAAAGAAAGAAAGAAAGAAAGAAAGAAAGAAAGAAAGAAAGAACTGAACCGAACAAGTGATTTCACCTATGGCTTTAGCTGATAGCATGGGGCTGCACAGTAATTTGTATATACAAGATTCAAACTCTATACATGAAGCTGTGGTATCATAACAGGTTATATTGACATTGGAAACCCTTTCTTAAATTGGAAGAAGACTTGATTCTGGACAGAAAACCATAACCTCTATTTTCTCTTCCCTTGTTGTGGAGACTTTGGTGATCTCTGTCCTTGGTGGGTTTTTATGCAGATGTTTCATTATCTGACTAGGTAACATCTTCAGGGCTAGGAAGGAGTGGGGTTTGCTCCTTGTTTATCTACAGTTGCTTGCCCTGCCAGGGTTGGTGGAAGTAAAGTTTCTCTTTCTCTTTGTGCTCAGATGTATTCTGAACTGGACACCAGTATGGAAAGTGTCTTGGGACAACGCTGGCTCCCTTAGCTAAGAAAAGGAGATTAGCAACGCCTCTTAAATTGGACAGGACCGACAGGGAAATTTTGCCTTAAAAAAAAAAAGTTTGCCTTCCTGGGTTGGAATTTCAAGAAACGGGATCAGTCTCAAAGCAAAAAAAAATATTCATTCAAACCCTATGGAGTTGTTGATTTCCCCTCCAAAATATTCCTGTTTGATGTACTCAGTAGGAGAAATCAATGGGTATAGAAAAGTGATGAAATCTGAACCAGTTAGCTTCGGTTCACTGGCCATGCATGCATACCGCATGCCAAAAGGAGGCTTGGAAAGTAAATAGAACAGCAAGTGGAGGGATCAGCTGTGCCCCGCGATTTAGCTTTGCTAGAAAGCAGGATTCCTCTGGTTCAGAGGAATCTGTAGCTTTTTTTAACTACTGGTTCGATCGAATTGGTAGCTAACTACCAGTTTGCCAACCGGTAGTTTTTATCACTACCGGTTTACCCGAACTGGAGCGAACCAGTAGCACTTCACCCTTGGTATAAAAGGAAACCACTGACAAGAAGAGATTGTCATGAAACCATCTCACATATAAAGACTATTAAATGTTCTGAATGGGTGAGTGACACTTTTTTTATTATTATTATTGTATCGGGAAGCTCTGGATCACAGGGCAGTAATAATTTGGATTTGGATTTGAAAATCAGCACGGTATGGAAAGGTTGCCTTGCATTGTTCCTTTGCAGCTCGTAAGAGCCAGCTTGATTGAAGCTTTAATAAAACTAACACTACTTTCTTGACTTATTCTCCTCTTTTCTTCTTAATCTTCTCTTCAAGATTAAACTCATCAGCACTTGACAAAAACTGCAAATAACAGCCAGATGCAGGAGCTGGCTTTATCTTTTTATGCAAGTATGTGGTGCTAATTAGTGCAAATTGATTAAACTTTAATTGCCTGATCCATGGCTAATTAATATTTATAAGATGAATGAGTAAGAAAACCAGACATTTATTAAAACACTTTAATGATTTTTCATATGTTTTGACAAAGCAAAGCAAATAGATGTTAAGAGTCAAAGGCAGCCAGGCTCAATGATTTCACTGAATTTCTGCTCTGTGTTTATCTTTGAAATTCACTTTGGGGTATATTTTTCCTCCTACCATCGTATGGACCAGTCTCCATCATTCGTTAAACAAAACAAAATTCAGATTAGCCATCATAGTGGAAGGATATCACAGAGGCACAAACCCAACCTAAACATCTGAAATGTGTGCAATTTCTCTCTCTCTCTCTCTCTCTTCTTTTTTTCTCTCTCCATCTCTCTCTTCTTTTTTCCCTCTCTCCCTCTCTCTCTCTTCTCTCTCTCTTCTCTCTCTCTTTCCCTCTCTCTTCTTTCTTCCTCCCCTTTCTCTCTTCTCCCTCTCTCTCTTCTATCCTCTCTTCTCTCCTCTTTCTCTCTCTCCCTCTCTCTCCCTCTCTCTCTTCTCTCTCTCCTCTCTCTTTCTCTCTCTCCCTCTCTCTTCTCTCTCTCTCCCTCTCTCCCCCTTCTCTAATTCAGATTAGCCATCATAGTGGAATGATATCACAGAGGCACAAACCCAACCTAAACATCTGAAATGTGTGCAATTTCTCTCTCTCTCTCTCTCTCTCTCTCTCTTCTTTTTTTCTCTCTCCCTCTCTCTCTCTTCTCTCTCTCTCCCTCTATTTCCTCTCTCCCTCTCTCTCTCTTCTCTCTCTCTCTCTTTTTCCTCTCCCTCTCCCCCTCTCTTCTTTTTCCCTCTCTCTTCCTCTCTCTCTTCTCTCTCTCTTTCCCTCTCTCTTCTTTCTTCCTCCCCTTTCTCTCTTCTCCCTTTTCTTTCTCTCTCTCTCTCTCTCCCCCTTCTCGCTATTCTCTCTCTTTCTCTCTTCTCTCTTTCTCTCTTTTCTCTCTTTTTTCTCTCTCTCTCCCCCCTCTCCCTCCCTCCCACCCTCCTTTTCTCTCTTAAATTGTGGAAAGCTTAATTTTATGCTGCTGAGGTTTAGCTTTTTCTGCCAACCTTACTCTAGAAGCCACTAGAGTCTATTGGGGTGAGCAGCTATAATAAATGCCATTAAATAAATAAATAAATATAGTGCGTGAGTTGAATTGGATTCCTCCTGGCTATTTAAAATTAAAAATGTGCCATCTGGTATTAAAGGAACTAAAACAAAGTACTCCCTTTCTGTCAGCTGAACAAGGCAGGTCAAACTAAGAAACCAATGTTGTGTAGGTCAGGACTTCTGTATTGTGTTGTTGTCCTCATTATGGCTATAGTGCAGAATCTTACAAGTGTGAATGTGCTTCTCTTCCCCTCAATTTATCTTCATGTGAATGAGGGACGGTCTTGTCTGAGATGTTTTCCCAAGTGATTTTCTTGGCCAGGGCTCAAACCCGGTTTATCTAACCATTGCCTTGGTAGTAGTTTTCCTCTATCCTTCCAGGAAATTTCCTAGGCTCTCTAAACTTATTTTCTGATGGTCACCCAGCTCACACTCATTCTGTACAGCATGTAAAAAAGATGAAATGCTATCCTAATAGCAATGCATATCAAAATAAAACATAACAGATGAGCATTATAGGATATTAAGTGGTTGTACAACTTTCCTTTCTAGAGATAGACTCACTTAAAGCTCTGGCCCAGTGCCCATGGTCTTCAGCCAAGTCTTCAGAGCCTTGCAAAAGACCAGTATGATCTATTGTCAAGATGGTGATGGATGGAGAAGGGGTGAAGAAACTGGGGAAGAAGTGGTGAAGAAACTGTTCCAAAAAATAGGCATTATGACAGAGAAGTCATGCTAATGGGTTCCATCAGATGACATAGCTTAATAGAAGGTCCCGAAGCAGGCTCCCTCAGCTAGAGCTGGTAGGATGGTCAGAAGTAATAGAAGACAAGTGGTCCAGCCAATAACGGAGCTATGTGCCATGAAATCTTTCAGTGATATACTTTCATTGTATCCTGACTTTTTAGATCATCTAAAAGTCTTGATGTCCCAACATTCTTAAATAGTTGTAGACCCTTTGGTTCCATTCAAGAATCCAAAGCTTTATTTCATTTCAGGTGATTCTGAGATTTCTTTTGCAATGTTACTCTTTCTCTGAATACGTTGCACTCAGGGATGGGCTTCAAAAATTTTAGCAAGAGGTTCTCTGCCTGGTTGCTGGGTGGGCATGGCCATGGTGGGCATGGCCTAGTTAGCCTCTTGCACCACAGGGAGGCATTTCCTCGAGCCTCCGGGAAGGCGAAAACAGCCTCCCCAGGCTCTGGAAACCCTCTGTTCTGTCCTTCCTGAACTTCTGGTAGACT